>SJYX01002548.1:366448-409413 GCA_006410675.1 Oreotragus oreotragus
CAGAGAGAACAGAGAGTGCGTGGAGGAAGGGCCGAGAAGGAAGGCGGATGCCAGCGGGCCGGGTCCTAGCCCACCGTGTGTGCAAGGCCCTGGCTGCACCGACCTTTCCCCACTCCTTCCCCAGACCCCACAAGCCAGAGGAACTCCAGGCATGTAAGGTCCTTGGCCGTGGGTTTCCATTACTGGAGATGAGACGAGTTCCAGAAGCTTTGGGCCCTGGAAGCAGGCAGGAAGGCAGAGGGAAGCAGGCTGAAGCCAGCAGCATCCTGGTCAGGGGACGTGAAGCAGCATGGAGAGGAGCTGTGGCCGCCTTGGGCTCTCAGTGTTTCTGTTCAGTGCAACTTTGAGGTGGTTCTTCTCCTCTGAGCTAGAGTGGCTAAAAATGAACGCCATCTAGGTGCGATGTATTAATTCCAGGGAACCTGCACTGAACGCTTACCGCAGGGGAGCCACTGCACTGTGTGTGAGTCTTGTGGTCCAGAGATAATCAGAGCGATTTTTAAAAATGAGCGCCTGCCTCAAGCAGCTCACTGTCTGATAGCAGGTCAGTGCAGATGATGTTTGCAGTCCATGTGCCGTCAGGGGTCTTGGATGAACGGTGCACCACCATGGTTTCAAAGATGGGCCGCATCTCCCTTTGCCTTAAATCTCAAGCAGCTTTGCAGATCGTGGTTCAGTGGAGTCTTGAAGGCAGACAGGAGTTAGACATGGAAGGGGCCAGGGCAGAGTGGGTGGCTTGCCACAGACTAGAAGACAGAGGTGGGAGAGGCGTTCAGACTGACCAGCATGCAGGGCGCATGGGCCTGGGGGAGGGACTGCTGGGGGGCGCGCATCACAAAGGCCCTGAACGCCTTTATAAAAATGTGGACTTTCTCGTCGAGCACGTGGGGAGTCACTGAGCTGGTTCACCCGTTTGCAGTTTATGAAGGATTTTCCATCTTGCCTGTGGCAACCGTGTTGGCCAGGGGTGAGGTTGGTCATGGGAAAAAGATGTATTGGGTTGGCCAGAAAGTTCGTTCAGGCGTTCCTGTACCATGTTGTGGGAAAAACCAAGTGAACTTTTTGGCCAACCCAGTAGAAGAGTGTGTGCATAGTCTGAGTGAGAGGAGATGAGTCCTTGCTGAGACGGGGCGAGAGCCTCGTGGGAAGAAGCTGGATGGTGGGGGAGATATTCAGGGTCCAAATCTATGGGGAAGGTGAGTCCGTTCCAGGGAGAGAGCAGGGGGTAGGGGGAGGAAACACAGCCCCTGGGCCCATGGGACCCGGAGGACAGAGGCCGACCAGGCCAGAGGGAGGGGAGGAGGGAGCGGCCTTTGGAGGAGGCGATTTGATTACTTTGTGCCTCTTGGGCTGAGGGGTGACGCACAGCCCAGCTGACGGGAGAGCCCCCGGAGGGAGGCAGGTTTAGCATCCACACTTGGGAGAGACTAGAACCCCAGTAAGTTCTAGAACAGGCGAAGGGGATGAGGCGAGAGCCCCAGGGAAGACCTTGGAGGTGGAGAGAGGGAGGGCGGGGTTCGGCCCCCGGCCCGAGCAGCAGTGGTGCCGGAACCACAGGAGGAGCCGCCGTGGGGTCCAGGAGGCGGCGCCAGCGTCTCCCGAGGGGCTGTGGAAAACCTTTAGGATCATCTGGTTTCTTCACCTTTCGTCCCCGTGCCTTCACTTACATTTATTCCTCAAGCGTTCTTGATGAGAGGATGCGTGATGTCATGGACACGCTGAGGGTGGACGCACTACAGAGAGAACCAGGGGCTGAGGGTGAACCAGGGGCTGAGGGGTACGGACCACAGAGAGAACCAGGGGCTGAGGGTGAACCAGGCGCTGAGGGTGGACGGACCACAGAGAGAACCAGGGGCTGAGAGTGAACCAGGGGCTGAGGGGTACAGACCACAGAAAACCAGGGGCTGTGTCCGCCCCCCGGGCCCGCCCTTCGGAGCGTGCATCCTCTGAAGCAGTGCTGCAGGAAGTTTCCCTTTCCCGCCCCCCCATTTTTCTTTCTCTGCTTGGCTCACTTAAAGGACCGAGGGATGCCGCTGGAGGACCTGCGACGAAAGCAGAGGCTGTAGGGACGTGGCGGTTAGCAACCCGCCCCTGGGCGGCGGCTGGTCCTCCGAACACAAGCCTCCTCAGATTCATTTAAAGGGGTGCAGTCAGCGTATTCAGCTCAGGAAGGGGATGGCCTGAAAACTAGGACCTAAGCATATGAGCAGAATTTAGAATTTAAATGATACTTTGATCAGTATTTCTTGAAATGGCACCGGAAGGTCTGGTCTCATGTCCTTTGGTGTGCCTGTGCAGCAGGGGTCTGCGCGCCCCGTGTGGGGTGGCCTCCTCCGGATGGCGATGGGTCCACCTGGGGGATGGGGTTCTAACAGTCAACTGCACACCTCCACTCACCTCCCAAACCCGAAACAGCCGTCCCATGGTGAGCGGACGGGAGGACGGAAGTGGGAGGGACATATGGCAGGGGAAGCGGGGAGGACTCGGTTATATTTAGGATGTGATTGTTTTTGACCTAGATTCAATCAATGGATACCTATATATTGAACCTCTCCCTTTCAGGATTCCTCCGGCAAGAAAACCTATTTAAATATGAATCCCAAATCATGTCAACTCATGTCTGCCGCAGGAATATACCTGGCAGTATTAAACAGACCAAGCCCTCGAGAAGCCTAGTCTGAACAAAAGCTATTCTTGGCCTTATTTAAGTAAAGGAGATCAATACAGATATTCAAGATGGAAAAATCCTAATAGTAGGAAACCAAAATTCAATGTCCCTCTAACCTTTGAAGCAGAGCAAATGTTTCTCAGGAAACAGATGTGTCTTAGAGGTTTCAGCAGGGTCCCCCAGGGGTGGTGGTAATGCCTTCCTTATGCCCCGCCCCTGGCATGGAGCCCCCCTTCCGGCCTGGACGTCCCCTTGCAGGCCGCTCTGCTTGTCCAGTGGCTAGAGCAGGTTCAGGGTAAAGTCTGACTCTGTAACGTAGGACCCACTTTACACATTGATATATTGTAATCATACTGTTATACTATTTTTAACAATACTTTTACTTACTAAATAAGTTTTCTGCTTATTGCAATACAAGGGGGATTTTTTTTTTTCTTTTAGCTCGTGCCATAATGTAAAAATGGCAAGGCAGTTATTGTACTCATAACGGCAGATCTGTTTAATTAAAATTACATTCAGTCGTGCTGACACTCTCATAAGCAACTGTGAAAAATAGCTATTATGATCTGTTGATATGCTGCCTTGAGCGGCTAATAATTGTAGTTAGAAGGAGGTTTTGCTTCTTTATCATCAGTAAACTTGAACACTCAAGTTTGAAAGAAGCGATATTAATAATTTTAAACTTTTATATTTGTTTATAAGTTAGGCCTTTGCATTATGTTTTTAAAATCAGTCTCTCCATCTGTCCTCCAGTAAAGAGAAGGCAACCATTTCTGTTAACTTCCACATGGGAGTGTTTGGTGGAAAAGCAGGTTTCAACAGTCCCCGATGGATGTGAGCAGAGGGGCACCCTCTCGCGTGTCAGTCGCCCTCCTGAGACTGCTCATGGTTCCTGGAGCTCAGTCGGCCTGCAGCGAATACATGACGTGGTTGTGTCATATTCCGTCTCATTTCTTGACGTGTCCTGGGAGGAGTGGACTGTGTGTCATGGGGCCGGCAGGCCTCATGCAGCAGCCGCGGACCCTCACGGCTGCCCCGAGTTCAGGGCTTGGCTTTGTCACCAGTGGGACTTTAAGTTGCTCTCTCTCTCTGAGTTTGTCTTTAAAATGGAATTAATGTTAGAACGTACCTTACAAGTTCCTTTGCAGGGGCTGGCACGTACGTATATAGTTTTAACTACTGTTGGCGGTGGTGGCGAAATCCTAGTGCTGGCTTTTCTTCTGGGAGAAACTCATCGTAGCCGGAAGTAAGCACTGACTACACACCAAGAACAGCACAGCTTCCCGTTGGAAAGTTTGTGTGTTCTGTTATGTGTGTAGTTAGGCTCACGCTCATAAGAGACATCTAAGTTGCGTGATGAAAATGAACGACAAAGCTGCTTTCATAAGGTCTAATTGTTTTGGATTGGAAGACCGGGAAAGAAAGTTGAGGATATTATGAAAGAAGAAAACATGTGATGTGCTTCGAGATCTGAGAAGGAATTTTTTTAACACCGTAAGAAGTTAGACAAGGCTGTGGTCTTAGTGTGAGTAGATTGACACTGATGAACTATGGAATGAGGTTCGTGACATTGTACAGGAGACAGGGATCAAGACCATCCCCATGGAAAAGAAATGCAAAAAAGTAAAATGGCTGTCTGGGAAGGCCTTACAAATAGCTGTGAAAAGAAGAGAGGCGAAAAGCAAAGGAGAAAAGAAAAGATATAAGCATCTGAATGCAGAGTTCCAAAGAATAGCAAGAAGAGATAAGAAAGCCTTCTTCAGCAATCAATGCAAAGAAATAGAGGAAAACAATAGAATGGGAAAGACTAGAGATCTCATCAAGAAAATTAGAGATGCCAAGGGAACATTTCATGCAAAGGTGGGCTCGATAAAGGACAGAAATGGTCTGGACCTAATAGAAGCAGAAGATATTAAGAAGAGATCGCAAGAATACACAGAAGAACTGTACAAAAAAGATCTTCATGACCCAGATACTCATGATGATGTGATCACTCATCTAGAGCCAGACATCTTGGAATGTGAAGTCAAGTGGGCCTTAGAAAGCATCACTAAGAACAAAGCTAGTGGAAGTGATGGAATTCCAGTGGAGCTATTTCAAATCCTGGAAGATGATGCTATGAAAGTGCTGCACTCAATATGCCAGCACATTTGGAAAACTCAGCAGTGGCCACAGGACTGGAAAAGGTCAGTTTTCATTCCAATTCCAAAGAAAGGCAATGCCAAAGAATGCTCAAACTACCGCACAATTGCACTCATCTCACACGCTAGTAAAGTAATGCTCAAAATTCTCCAAGCCAGGCTTCAGCAATATGTGAACCGTGAACTCCCTGATGTTCAAGCTGGTTTTAGAACAGGCAGAGGAACCAGAGATCAAATTGCCAACATCCGCTGGATCATGGAAAAAGCAAGAGAGTTCCAGAAAAACATCTATTTCTGCTTTATTGACTATGCCAAAGCCTTTGACTGTGTGGATCACAATAAACTGTGGAAAATTCTGAAAGAGATGGGAATACCAGACCACCTAACCTGCCTCTTGAGAAATCTGTATGCAGGTCAGGAAGCAACAGTTAGAACTGGACATGGAACAACAGACTGGTTCCAAATAGGAAAAGGAGTACGTCAAGGCTGTATATTGTCTCCCTGCTTATTTAACTTATATGCAGAGTACATCATGAGAAACGCTGGACTGGAAGAAACACAAGCTGGAATCAAGATTGCCGGGAGAAATATCAATAACCTCAGATATGCTGATGACACCACCCTTATGGCAGAAAGTGAGGAGGAGCTAAAAAGCCTCTTGATGAAAGTGAAGGAGGAGAGTGAAAAAGTTGGCTTAAAGCTCAACATTCAGAAAACAAAGATCATGGCATCCGGTCCCATCACTTCATGGGAAATAGATGGGGAAACAGTGGAAACAGTGTCAGACTTTATTTTTCTGGGCTCCAAAATCACTGCAGATGGTGACTGCAGCCATGAAATTGGAAGATGCTTACTCCTTGGAAGAAAAGTTATGACCAACCTAGACAGCATATTCAAAAGCAGAGACATTACTTTGCCGACTAAGGTCTGTGTAGTCAAGGCTATGGTTTTTCCTGTGGTCATGTATGGATGTGAAAGTTGGACTGTGAAGAAAGCTGAGCGCCGAAGAATTGATGCTTTTGAACTGTGGTGTTGGAGAAGACTCTTGAGAGTCCCTTGGACTGCAAGGAGATCCAACCAGTCCATTCTGAAGGAGATCCACCCTGGGATTTCTTTGGAAGGAATGATGCTAAAGCTGAAACTCCAGTCCTTTGGCCACCTCATGCGAAGAGGTGAAAGACTCATTGGAAAAGACTCTGATGCTGGGAGGGATTGGGGGCAGGAGGAGAAGGGGACGACCGAGGATGAGATGGCTGGATGGCATCATGGACTCGATGGACGTGAGTCTGAGTGAACTCCGGGAGTTGGTGATGGACAGGGAGGCCTGGCGTGCTGCGATTCATGGGGTCGCAGAGAGTTGGACCCGACTGAGTGACTGAACTGAACTGAAGGAGAAGTTGCAGTATATTCTTTTTCTGAGCACAATAAATGCTCTAGGATGTAGGTGGTGTGACATTATTGATAGAGAAAAGGGGAAGGAATGCTGGACCTTGCAGCCAGCACATCTGTTTGTAAGGCAGTATCTGATGAGATTTCCATTCTGGGGCAGGCCCAGCATCTGTGTTATTCAGGTGAGATTCAGGCCAGAAGTGGATCCTGTAGAGTCTTTCCAACACTTTGTTTTCTGATTTGGAGTTCAGCGTGCAGCCAATCTGGTGATGTCGATGATGGAAAGATAGTTGCTGTCAGTGTTCATGAAACAAGGGAGACCGGTCATTTTTAGGAGGTGGCACAATTCTGCCATCCACTATTGGTGTTTTAAAATCTGTTTCATGATAAAGTAGTCTCCAGAGCACATCAACTATTACATGTCTATTGTTACACCAATTTATAAAATTCCCTGCGGCATGAACGGGTGACTCACGCAGGGTCCTGAGGGCACTGGGCACGCTGGGGCCTCCCTGGGCAGCATGCACTGGGGGGATGAAACCCCGCTTCCTCACGATGTCTCTCTAGAGAGTGTGCGCCATTGTTCTCACCTACATCCTGGCCTGCCTTCTCTCTCATCTGGACAAGCCACTGGTTCGTCATCTAAAAACCTGGTGTCATAAATCTACCTTGAAAGCAGTGACATAAAAGTCTAAAATTGAAAGGAGGTTCATAGACGCACATCTAGCTTTTTTTTTTTTTTTTTTTACAAAAGCAGAATGATTGAATTTTTAATTTTAACACGTGTCCTTCAGCCTCGTGTGGCTGTGGACGTGCTCCCAGGGGCTGGCACTCCGTCTGTGTGTCTCCTGTCCTGTTGTGGGTATGTTATCCTATTGCACGCATGCTTGTATTGCTCTCAGTCATTACTGGAATTTGCATATGAAATATTATAATGTTTGTACTCTGCATTTAGAGCACTCGTGAAGGTCTGTTCTCACCTGGGAATCCCATCAGGTGTATTTGGAGTATCTTTGGGGATTTTCAGGAATGCAAAGTAGGTTGGTTCTTCTTGCTTAGATAGAATAAACTGGCTCAGAGTTCATCCAACCATTTGCACAAATGCCTGTAGGAAGCTCTGGGGTGCCTAGGAAAGGCCATGTTGTGTTGTAAATGGGATATCAGACCTACCTTCCCTCTCTTCTTTACTGGACGTCTGGTTCTTTATTTGCAGATGGGTCAGTGAGAACGGTGCCCGTGAGGTGTAGGGCCGTGAGGAGGTGTCTGTGGACTTGTGGATTTCACTGACTGTCAGGCAGAGTCTCTGAGGACCAGCCTGTCCCTCAGCATCACTGCCGCGGGCGGCGCCTGCACCGCTCTCTGCTGCTGTGGGCCGGGCGTCGGGCTGCAACAGGGCTCTCTGAAGACTCACTTGGTTTCTTCCCCTTGTTCCGAGCATACTTCCCTCAGATAACTTGTCTCTAATCAACTCTCAAATCATCTGGTGGGTTTCTGAATAATCCTTTTAAAAAAAAAAAAGTCATGCTCCATTTTTACTGCTTTCCGCTTCACTCTTGGACTGAGTTTTTGAAGGTTATATCCCCAAGATGATGTTGAGCTTTTTCACGACTGTCTGTCTTTCAAGCCTGTTCTCCTTAGAATCCTACGTGGGCAATTTAATTAGGGTGAGAGTGTGTGTGTGGGTGGGTGCACGTGCAGACGCAGGGGTTACTGTTCTGTGTGAGCTACCGTTTTATATGCTGGTACAGTGGGAGGGTCGAGGCTTGGAGAGTTTAAGTCACTGGCCTGAGGTCACACAGCTGTTGGGTGGACATGGCAGGACTTAAAGGGGACAGAGCAGCTGTTGCATTGCTTCATATCTTGCAGAGAAACCAAATCGAATCCAGGTGTCGGCTGTCTCTTCCCCCTCCCCACCACGAGTGTGCGTGCTAAGTCAACTCAGTCGTGTCTGACTGTTTGCGACCCCATGGCCGTAGCCTGCCAGGCTCCTCTGTCCATGGGATTCTCCAGGCAAGAACACTGGAGTGGGCTGCCATGCCCTCCTCCAGGGGATCTTCCTGACCTAGGAATCGAACCTGGGTCTCTTGCATTGCAGCCAGATTCTTTACCGTCTGAGCCACCAGGGAAGCCCAGATTATAACATGCATATGTATAAAATACATACTTTAGACATCTCTATAGGAAACTAAGTGAAGAACAGTGTAGGCTAAAGCTTGAGCTATGATTGATCCAGGACAATCCATGTATAATATGCTTCCGAGTCACATGAATCCCTCATATGACTTTTTTAAAAATCACTTGTCCGTTGTTTAAGCTTTCTGATTAATCGGAGTAAGGGCTAAGGATAGTTTACTCCAAGATAAAACTCTTACTCTGAACGAAGTATTTTCACTTTAAAGCAGTCACTGAGAGTTGATTTATAATATATCCTGCCTTTCCCCCTGCATGTAGAATCTAACCTAGCACCTCAGGAAGAACGGAAGAGGATTCTTTTAAATGTCAAAAAAAAAAAAAAAAAGAACTTCCTCCTTTGCATCTTCCTCCAGCTTCTGTCGCCTGACCTTGGATGCTTGCCCTCCAGGGCAAGCTAAGAGAGTAAATTTGCACAGTTGTGAACAACTTAAAAGAAGCCAGTTCTTGAAGGCACTGGGCCGTGCAGCTGTTCGTCATTAAAGAGGCAGCACAGGAAGATGGGCCCGCGGGTAAAGGCATTGGGTACCCCGAGCCCCCCGTGGCCCAGTCACGTCCTCAGAGGGCTTTCTGCATCCTTGCGACAGTCGCTCTCAGCAGCCTGGACAGGCGCGTTCACTCTGACCCTGCTTGGGTCTCGGCCTGCAGCACAGAGCATCTCAACCTGAGCTTGCCTTCCTCCCAGGGAGGTGGTACTGAAGGCAGTGCTGTTACGAGCTCAGAGTATGGGCTTCGGGGGAAAAAGGCTTGATGAGTGGCTTTTTGGAGAAATATTTATTTTAGACTAACGAACGAAACAATAGCTCCACTCTAAGAAGAACTCTCAGCTCCCTTCATGCACACACATATTTTCTTCCAGGAGGAGGGGGCAAGTGTCTGTGGGTGAGACAAAGAACCGAAGTAATAATCCAGCTTTGATCAAAACTCTTGTGTAACAGCGTTCTCTCTGAAAATGATTTCTAATCAATGAGCGCTTCCACAGGGCACTCAGACGTAATTACCTTACATATGTTCCCTCTGAGCTCTGATTAAAAGCAAGATGTGCGATCAGAGGGGCAGAAGAGGAAGGTAAGAAGGGAAAATCTCACCCAGGCACTGAAATGCCCAGGTTGAGGGCTGTTTCATAAGCTCGTGCCCCGGGTAGGGATGTCGACCTCCATTCACCCTCATCCCCCCACACCAGTGAACACATGCCCACTTTTTGGGGCAGCGTTGACGATGGCCGTGGGGCACCCTGCCACACTAAGGCAGGGCGACTGGCTGGCTCCAGTGAAAGCGTTTGTCCCGGCAGCAGACAGGCGTGTGGGCCGCTAAACCCCCTTCTCGCCCTGTGTCCTGGTGGTCAGGGGTCAGTTTTCTGCACGGACTGCTAGGTGCAGACTCTCTAGCCCACGTGGTAGTTGAACCTGGGCTTCGTTAGTCCAAGAAGGGACCCAGGGGCCTGGGAAGGGAAGTCAAAGACTGGGAATGATTCTGCCTGTGAAAGGAAGGCACAGAAAGAGGTGGCGAGGGCCGGCGAGTGGTGGGGTCACTGAGATGGTGAGGACTACGTAGGGTCTGTGCAGGCGAGAGGAGGTCTGTGACCCCCAGTGCTTGCTGGGTGGGAACTAGTTCCTAGACTCACGAGAATGTGTGACGAGGAGCTTCCCTGGGGTCCGATGTTTAAGACTTCGCCCTTCCAGTGCAGGAGGTGCGGTTTCGAGCCCTGGTTGGGAAGCTAAGATCCCACATACCTCATGGCCAAGAAACAAAAAAACCCATAGATCAGAAGCAGTATTGTAACAAATTAAGTAAAAGACTTTTTAAAAATGGTCCAAATAAAAAAATAATTAAAAAAAGAATATGTGGGGAAAGTATAATGAAAACACACGCATAGGGAAAAGCAGAAGCCTTCTTGATGGCGAGAGTGGGGCCATGGGCCAGTGCCCGGGAAGAGAAGGTGGTCCGTTAGTCAGTGAGACCGGAGCCCTCGGCCCTGTGGTCACAGGAGAGCCCGCCGTGGCTGCGCCTTCCCTCCCCTGAGAGGGGCCGGCCGTGCGCTTTAGCCCTGCTCTCAGATGGCTGGTAGGACGTCAGCAGGCTGGCCCCTGTGATCTTGGCTGTTCAGCCACGTGATTCCCTTGAAAGCACCCTCTCCAGGCGGCATACTCCACAGAGAGGAGCTTGGAGGCACCAGGGTCTGATCTTCCAGTTTTAAACCCAGCGTCAATGGCTTGCTCACGTGATGACCTGCATTCCTACTCCCAGTAGGTAATGATACAGTTTTAAAAATTTTTACCCACTGCAAAAGGACTGAAAGAAGCTCAAATGAATGGCAGGTTTATTTTAGTGACTGGTTCCCTGAATGTGTTTACCAATGGGAATAGCTGCAAACTCAGGTTATCTTAATGAAAACAGACCCAACAGACTCTGCTGACGCAGCTCTTAGGGTTCTGAAGCAGTGTATGTTTAGGCACAGAACAGCCCCTTCCTGAACATCTGTGTGTTAGAAACCGACTTGGCTAAGGTACCCTCCCCACCTTCGAAGACGCTTCAGTTCTTCTCAGATTATCCTGCACACCTTTCACCCACGAGTAAATATTAACAACCATGAGTAAATATTAACTGAGAGAGTGGAGGGCAGTCATCCTGCCTCTGCTGTAGGACAGGGGGCTGCCCTCTATACACATGTATATACATACTGTACGTATGTAGACAAGGGTCTGCTCTCTATACACATATATATACATACTGTACATATGTAGACGGGGGCTCCCTCTTTACACGTGTATATACATACTATGCATATGTAGATGGGGGACTTCCCTCTATACACATGTATATACATACTGTACATATGTAGACGGGGGCTCCCTCTATACCACATATATATACATACTATGCATATGTAAACAGAGGCTGCCCTCTATACACATGTATATACTGTACATATGTAGACGGGGGCTGCCCTCTATACACAGTATATACATATTATGCATATGTAGATGGGGGCTGCCCTCTATAGCACATATATATACATACTGTACATATGTAAACGGGGGCTGCCCTCTATACACAGTATATACATACTGTACATATATAGATGGGGGCTGCCCTCTATAGCACATATATATACATATTGTACATATGTAGACGGGGGCTGCCCTCTATACACATGTATATATATACTGTACATATGTAGATGGGGGCTGCCCTCTATAGCACATATATATACATACTGTACATATGTAGATGGGGGCTGCCCTCTATACACAGTATATACATACTGTACATATGTAGATGGGCGCTGCCCTCTATACCGCATGTATATACATGCTGTACATATGTAGACGGGGCTGCCCTCTATACCGCATGTATATACATGCTGTACATATGTAGACGGGGCTGCCCTCTATACACATGTATATACATACTGTACATATGTAGACGGGGCTGCTCTCTATACACAGTATATACATGCTGTACATATGTAGACGGGGCTGCTCTCTATACACATGTATATACATACTGTACATATGTAGACGGGGGTTCCCTCTTTACACGTGTATATACATACTATGCATATGTAGACGAGGGTCTGCCCTCTATACACATATGTATACATACTATACGTATGTAGACGGGGGCTGCCCTCTGTACACATATATATACATACTGTACATATGTAGACAGGGGGCTCCCCTCTATACTACATATACACACACACACACACACACACACACACACACACACACATACTGTACATATGTAGGTGAGGGACTGCCCAGGGTGCCCCTCCCTGCTCGCAGGCTCAGCTGAAACAGCCAGAAGCGGCTGTTACATCCATGGGGGAATCTGGCCAAGACTCTGGGCCAGTGCGTCTGTTGATATGTTAGATTTATTCAATTAGAGCCACAAGCGAAGGAACCTGAGTTGTGGGGTTGATTTGAATAATACCTCAGAGGAGGAGCGTGTAAAGCCATTAGGAAGCCCCAGGGGCGGAGGAGGGCGGACCAGGCTCCTCCAGGGTCCCCCATGGCCCCCGTGCTCCGGCCTGCTTTGCCGGTCCATCCCCGAGGGACCAGGGTCCCAGCCAGACGGCAGACGCGCCTGTTGTTCAGGGTCAGGGGGTCATTTTCCTGCTTCACCATCCTCTGACGTCTCCTCCACGGGTGTGAACCTGCAGCAGAAAGGAAGCTGGCGACTGTGGAGGCTTTCAAGTCAGAGGGGCCTTGAGACCCCGAGGGATTTGGTTCCGTCAGATCGGCCCTTTGTCTCGGCAAATGTGCGTCTGGCACAGGGGGCTGCATAGAATTGATCTGATGCTTTAAAAAATCAGCACGTGTGAAGTATTGGAATTAATTGCCTGGCCTCATACATTACTGTCAGCTGTAGGATTAACAAGCCACACAGTGCCACAAAGAGCCTTTTCTGGGCTCTCATTTTTAGTGCCCTGTGGCCTTTGATCTTTTCACACTTCATTCAAAGCGTGAGGCGTCTTTGCATGTTTTTTATGCACCAGCTGAAGGAGGGTCGGGAATAGGTCGGTGCAAGGAGGCTGTCTGTTCTCAGGTCCACCCGGTGTTCCCCATGGAAACCTCGTGGTTACTGATATGAGGGGGAGTTCTCTTGCAGAGTAGCAGTGGGGAGACATAGGTAAGAGCGGGAAGGTTTTCTCGGAGTTGCTTGATGCCCTTAATTCTGACCTTTAATGTCATTCTTACGTCCACGGCATCTCACTGTCCTCAGAACGTGTCCCCTGCTGCCCTTCAAATGGGGGCTACAGTGTCGTGAGGAGACCTAGGTTAGGGACAGACACGTCTGGCTGCAGGGGCCAGCCTTCATGTGGCCCTGGACACGTCCCCGAACCCTGAGAACCCGCTTGCTGGCTCTGGAGTGGAGGTGGGGTCTTCTGCTCCCTGTCCTCTCCAGCCTTTCCAGGGTGCCTCTGCTCTGGGAAAGAGGAAGTCTTTACCTGGGCGGGGTTGGATTATGAATCTGTTTACTAAACTCGGCATGGTGTTCCCGGCCCCCTGTAAACATGCTCAGCAGAGATGCCTCGGGAGAGGCGAGGGAGCCTCCACGTGTCCTCTGCTTGTGGTCAGCACTGGCGAATTTGAGAGGTAGGCACCGCACAGCGAAGACACGGGCCCCAATGCACTTTGGTTTGGTTCGGGTTGCTGTGAGCCTCACCCACAGTAGGAAGGGTACAGGGAGCTGCTCTTTTACCCAGGAGGCTCTTCACCCTCATCCCATTCCGAGCAGAACTCTGATCCTGCCTCTTCTTTCCTCCTTGCTGGTTGGAACCAAGGGCGTCTTCTTCACCCCTGGCGGCTCAGACGGTAAAGAATCTGCCTGCAATGCAGGAGACCTGGGTGTGATCCGTGGGTTGGGTTGGGAAGATCCCCTGGAGAGAAGGGAATGGAAACCCACTGCAGTATTCTTGCCTGGAGAATCCCCTGGACAGAGGAGCCTGGCGGGCTGCAGTCCATGGGGTCACAAAGAGTTGGACACAGCTGAGCGACTAACAGTGTTCATCTTTGTACCCTTAGCAGGGTGTTCAACATATCATCAGAGTGTATTGGTGGACTGCCTTGGTTCAAAGTAAGCCAAGAAGATGAGAAGGAATATTTGAAATTTAACATAATCCTCAAAATAAAACGGAATTGTCACAGGTAGGAAAGACAGAGCGTGCGTCTGTTCGCCAGCCTGGCCTGCACGCGTGCTGACTAGGGTTAGACCTTTCAGCACTTGATCGATCACCTCTGATTTCTGTATCACCATGGGAAACGTGTACCATTCTGTCCCACTCACCCAGATCACCGCCTCCTTCGTTCAGAACGTTGGGAAGCTGGTCCGTATACCTGAAGCAGGACACATAAATCCAGCAGAAGTGGGTTCAGGGCGAAGTCTGGCGTTTCCCCATGGGAGGGGCAGGAGGGAAGTGGCGGGTAGAACAGGAGCGTGTGCTCCAGCCTCCACAGAGCCACCAAGGACGATGCCTGCACATCCTGACAGCCACGCGTGACCCAGACAGACCGCCAGGGCCCCCGCCCCCACCTTTCGGCCACTCCTGCAGTCAGCTCATGAGCTGATGGTTAAGAGATTGAAGTGGGGAGCCGGACCGCCTGGGTTCAGATCATAGCTGTCTGGGGAGGCTCCCCTTGGCGGGCCAGGGGCGGGGGGTGGTGCAGGGTTCCTGAGTCAGGGCCCCGCCTTCCCTCCCAGTCAGGGGGTCATCCACAGGCTGCAGTTCTGGAGCAGGGGTTGGGGTTGCCAACAGGGGTCCCTGCTTCCTGAGGGCCAGACCTCCCTAACCTGCTTCTGATACTTTCTTTCTTAATCTTTGACTTCAGCCTTCCCCACCCCACCCCACCCCCATCTCTCTTTTTTCTGTTTTTCTGCCCCTCAAAGAATTCAAATCCTTTTAGGTTAGATTTGGGGGTTTTCTTTACCCGACTCTATTTGAGGTATATCATTCAGGTCCACTACCGTTTAATAATTTTCTTTATGGCATTTTTTGGTTGTTATATGGAAGTAGTCTTCATGAGCACGTTTAGTGTCCAAACTAACACTGAGGTGTTACTTGGGGTTAAGAGCTTGGTCCTCCCTGCTCCATCCCTGGGCCCACACGGCCCCTGTCACCCAGTGGGTACCAGCCCATCCCTGCTGAGGGGATGCGTGTTGCATAAAATAACACTGGGCCATAGATTCATGATGTCTCTGGGTTTATAGTCGGGGCTGGGATTTCGGAGCACCTCATTCCGTTTCAAGAGTCTCATTACAAATGTCTTAGAAAACCGCCGAAGCACCGTGTCCCGGTTTGTCAGAGGGTCAGTTGCTGTCGTCGCGGTGGTGCTGGGCAAGTCTCCTTGAATTAATGAGCCCTGTGGAGTTCTGGCTGATGTGGAAAGGTATGTGGTTAGCATCTGTTTGTTCTCTACATTCATCTCTCAGCCATGTTCTCCATCTATTTTAAGGAATGTTTCTTTGGGTGCTGTGTTTTTTTTTTTTTTTTTTTTTTTTCTATTTATGTCTTCAGCATAAAAATATAAATAGACCATTTATCTCCGGTATCCTTCAAGTGGCTTGCATCATCTCTTGCTCTTACATAACCGAAGTTTCTGTCCCCGGGACACATCGTTTGGGAGATTTGAGTGGTTGGGAACGTCCTGGACCACGAAGGCCAGCCTCCAGGGACCTGAGGCTCCCTGCAGGGCCTGAGCTGTACCTTCCGGCTCCCCAGCTCCCTTCCTGATAATGCCGTACGGGATACTTGTGCCGTTCACCCCACCTGGCACCTGGCCACAGACCATTTAAAGACAGAGCTGAGTTTTGCTCATTCTTGGATCCTCCGCAAAGTCTAACACAACCCTCGGGACTTCCCTGGCCGTCCAGCGGCTAAGACTCCATGTTCCCGATGCAGAGGGCCCGGGTTCGATCTCACGTGCCGCAACTAAAGAGCCCAAGGGCTGCAACTGAGACCCGGTGCGGCCAGATACATTTTTTTTTTTTTAAGTGTAGCTCTACTCTCTAAACGTAGCTGATGCTTTCATAAGTCGTCAGTAAATTTGTGGCATAAATGTTTTTTCTAATTGAGATATAATTGACATGTAACATTATGTTAGTCTCAAGTGTAACCCGACAATGATTCGATGTTGGTGTGTATTGCAGAATGATCACTGCAGTAAAACCAGTTCACATCCGTCGTCATGTGTAGTTACATTTTTCTCTTGTGCATAAACATTTCTTGAACGTGGTAATAACAGAAAAGATTAAAGTGAGCTAATATGTATGCGCTGTGCGTATGTATGCATATTATACTTAACGTGTAACATACACTGTCTCATTTAAACCAGCAGCATCTCCGTAGAGCATGCATGACTGTTACTAATACCATGTTATGGATGAGCAAGCCAGGCTGGAGAGCTTTCATAACTTGCCCAGAGTCCTCACGAAGAAGTAACAGAGCTGAGATCTGAACACCAGGCTGTGTGACTCGGGAGCCTGTGCTTGTAGCCACTCGCTGTAGAGAAGAGCTTGACCTGCTTGCGACCCGCAGAACAAGGTCATCACTCGGGGTCTGGGGGTGATCGGTGGTGACCGTCGGTGATGAGGCTTGAAAGTGTCCCTCTCCTGCCTTTTTGGTTTGGTCAAAAAAAAATAAAAATGCCTTCTCAGACATTTTCTGAGAAGGCGTTTTTTTAAATTCCCAGAAGTCTTGATCGCTGGAAGAAGTTACAGTCAGCATCCTTACAGCTAGGCAAATCCCCCTGCCCCCACCATTGGAACCATTCCCTTCCCTGTTAGCAGCCCCGGCAAACTGAGGGCAGAGGGCAGAGGGCAGAGCCTGGTCGGTGGGCGGGATTCAGGGGTGACAGTGAGGCGCTTTCAGGACCAGGCGTGGAATGGGAAGTGGTGACGGGAGACACGGAGAGCCACCTGGATCTCCCCGGGCTGGTGGTTTGCATGCTGCTGCCAATTTCAGGGGACAGTTGTCCAACACAGGGGCCCCGTGCCCCTCAGGGGTGTGGCAAGCTCTCCTGCAGAGGCCGGGGCCTCAGAGTCAGGCAAACCTGATGCTGGGTTCTCATCCTTTTCTTCCTGGGTCTGTGACCTTCGACACATGACTCACCCTCTCCTGGTGCACCAGTCACCTTTTGTAAGAAAGAAAGTTAGTAGACTTTTGATTAAAGGTGGCAGATTGAACACAAGAATTAGCCTCGGTTACCTCTCAGGATGTTCTGGCAGTAACAGTGAAGAGTTTGGGGCTTTTGGGGTTTTTTTTCTTTTGAAGCATAAATTAATCAAGGACCAGGTGAATGGGGCGGCGGTGGGGGACACATTGGCAATGTAAATTTGGGAGCTGATCAAGCCTGAGAGCTGGAGACTCCAGGAGCCCACCGGGGACTGAGCTGGGGGCCGCTGCCTTTCACAACAAGCCTGCAGAATTATTTGACTCTTCAAATATATGCAGATAAAAATAACAACCAAATTTCAGAAAGGAAGATCTACAAGACTGTTATAAAATAGTTCCCTCTTCCTAGGAATTCAGTAAGTATTCAGTTCAGTTCAGTTGCTCAGTCGTGTCTAACTCTTTGTGACCCCATGAATTGCAGCACACCAGGCCTCCCTGTCCATCACCAACTCCCGGAGTTCACTCAAACTCATGTCCATCAAGTCGGTGATGCCATCCAGCCATCTCATCCTCTGTCGTCCCCTTCTCCTCCTGCCCCCAATCCCTCCCAGCATCAGAGTCTTTTCCAGTGAGTCAACTCTTCGCATCAGGTGGCCAAAGTATTGAAGTTTCAGCTTCAACATCAGTCCTTCCAAAGAACACCCAGGACTGATCTCCTTCAGAATGGACTTGTTGGATCTCCTTGCAGTCCAAGGGAGTCTCAGGATCTCCAACACCACAGTTCAAAAGCATCAATTCTTTGGCAGCCAGCTTTCTTCACAGTCCAACTCTCACATCCATACACGACCACTGGAAAAACCATAGCCCTGACTAGACTGTTTTGGCAAAATGGTGTCTCTGCTTTTGAATATGCTATCTGTGTTTTCCTTTTTCTTTCAAGGCTCCCCTCATGTACAAAAGTCACCATGTGGCCGTGTTGACTGACTGCTTTCCTCAAAGTCGTCCAGCCACCCATCAGGCCTTTCATTGTCTGTCACTGACGTCCAGCAAAGAAGAGGACAGTGAGGGGCGCTGTGGACAGAGGCTTCTGATCTGTGCTTGTTAATGCCTTCGGGCCTCATGGGGCACCTGGACTGAGGCAGTGGTGGCCGGACCCAGGGTGTAGCCGGCACAGTTAGAGGAGCCTCCAGCCTTGGTGGGAAGGGCGTTAAAAGCACCTCGCTGCATGTGAGGATCTGATGTCCAGGGTGCTTCCTGATTGGTGGGAACAGACCAGCTTCCTCCAATCTGCAAGGAGATGGTGGCCCCAGAGGTCCTAACAGGTTCTGTTGGGGACCCTCAACCTGGGGCAAGAAGCCCCCACCCTGAGAGGTAGAGTTTGGGTTTGTGTGTGTGTGCAGGAGAGACTAAACGTGTATATTTATAAAGCAGGCCGTATGCCACTCACTGAACATGCATTGTATTTTTGTCTCTGCTTGCTTCAGAGACAGGGAAGGCTTGCTAATTCGTCAGTCGAGGCACGCATCTGTGCATATCCACGTACATCTCAGTTGCTTCAGTTGTGTCCAACTCTTTGCGACCCCATGAACTGTAGTCCACCAGGCTCCTCTGTCCATGGGATGCTCCAAGAATACTAGAGTGGGTTGCCATGTCCTTCTCCAGGGGACCTTCCCAACCCAGGGATGAAGCCCAAGTCTTCTGAATTCTGGATTCTTTACCAGCTGAGCCACCAGGGAAGCCTAATGTCAAAGTGTATATATTGATGAATCGGTTGAAGAACTGATGCCTGCATCTTTTGAGATGAGAGCCTTTGTCTAAAGGAGGGCCCAGAACTTAGGTCGCCCAGCCGTACACAAGTGCAGGGCTGCCTGGGGCCGCGAAAGGCTGTTTCCACTTGGCTGCACTGATGCGGTCTCCCAGTCAAGCTCAGAAGAGGCGATGGCCCAGGAGCTCGGATGTGGGGATCCTTTAAATCCTCCTGAAGAAGCGCCCTGGGACCCGGAGCTTTTACCGTGAAGATCAGATAAGTGGCTTCAGTAGAGCTGGCCCTGGAGTTGTGCTGTTTGAGAGTCCTTGGCCCTTGGAAATGAGGTTCTGGCTACAGAGGGGCTTGGGTGTATTTGTGCCCTGTCAGGATTCACACGCTTTCAGCAGCGCGAAGCCTGAACCGCATTAACCTTTTTTAAAACCGGAGAATACTGAAAGCGAGCATGGCTATTTTCAAAATTTGATGTTCATAATTGTATATAGCTGTCGGTCTTCAATAAAAGTTTACATTATGGTCAGTAGCTTAACAGGCTTAGTGTCAATTTGTGGTTAAGACTCTCTTAACCGTTTGGAGGCAGGCTGCCTGAGTTCAGATCTGCGTATCACCACTTATGAGCCGTGGTGCCCGTGAATATCTCTGCATCGGTGTCTGTACCTGAGAGATGAGGAATGAACGTCAACAGTGCCTGCCTCAGCGCTGTTGTGACGGTCACGTAGGTTAACACGTGGAAGCAGTTACTTAGGAGGGTGCCTGGCACAAAATAACACTCAGTAAACATGGGTGGCTGGGCTCCCCCAGCGGTGCTGGTGGTAAAGAACCCGCCCGCCAGTGCAGGAGATGGAAGAGACGCGCATTCGATCCCTGGGTCGGGAAGATTCCCCTGGAGAAGGAAGTGGCAGCCCACTCCAGTACTCTTGCCTGGAGAAGCCCATGGACAGAGGAGCTTGGTGGGCTACAGTCCACGGGGTCGCAAAGAGTCAGACACGACTCACCATGCACGCTAACGGGTGATTCTCACTGTTGCTAAGTTCTTACCCTGCAGGGACTGGAAGCTCTAATGCATTTCTGAAAGGTTTTTGTCCCCGGTAATTAAAAACCAAAAAAGCATAAAAGGTGGACGCCTGCGGGGAGCACTGTGCTGGGGCCGGAGACGTTTAACTGCATTTCACCTCAGTAGTTCTCTACTGGACGCTTGCTTCTTTGACACGTGCTTAGTACATGTTTTGTTGTCAGATCCAAGGTGGCATTTACATTGTATAAACTGGACGGAAGTTGCCAAGAATTTGGCATTAAAGAGCTCAGTTTGTCCAGATTGAGACAGAGACATTGTTAGCCAAATACATGACTGGAATTTCTGCCAGATTTTCAAGAGATGCATTTTGGGAGAAATCAAACATTTCCTCCCCTAAGATAAAACCAGGTTATTAGATAATTTTAAATTCATGTCACATTGCTTACTCATCCTTCTCAGAGATGCTGATTATATCAATATTTTATATATGTTCACATCCAACTTCAGACCGGGGTTATTTTTTATTTGAATTACTGCCCCCTGAGCTGCCAAGTTACTTGGCTCTGATGCTCACCCCTGTTCTATAATTGTTCCTGATAATGGTTTGCAATATATTGGGAGACTTGCATGCAGATAGCCCGTATTAGGCTACAGTTCCTTTACCCTGATCCTTGAGAGCAGTGCCTGCTAGGATTAGCAGCGGGCAGGATTTCTAAAGTAGCTTGTGATTCACTGTGATCAGTACGCTGGCTTAGGCCCAGGCTGTCCCTGCCTTCTCCACTTGTTCGGACAGTTGATAACAGATTCATCAGATGCTCAAGGTAGAGCGATCATGTCATCCTACTGTAGCATTTTACCCTTGAGGCCTTAGAGCCCTAAAGACAAGGCTTTTCTTAGTCCAAGAGCTGGGATTGGACTTGGATTCATTTAGTAACTAAATTAAAGGGGTTGTGATCACTCACAGCCACTCAGCACAAAGACAGATAAAATCACATCCACTCAGCACAAACATAGATAAAATCACGTCCACTCAGCACGAAGGCTAAAAGCCCTGTCATCCTTGGGGAGAGCACAGCTTAGAGAGGTGACGGTCAGG
Organism: Oreotragus oreotragus; assembly: GCA_006410675.1. Classification (NCBI taxonomy): domain Eukaryota; kingdom Metazoa; phylum Chordata; class Mammalia; order Artiodactyla; family Bovidae; genus Oreotragus; species Oreotragus oreotragus. The sequence continues at coordinate 387,330 of SJYX01002548.1, forward strand.
TAAACAGGTAATTATAGAACTGAGCTGTCCGCATCCTCTCCACCAAAGTGCCCCGGGTCGGGGTCATGCAGTTATCCAGTAGATGCTGTTTCAGTCCCTCGATGCAGTTGTTGAGTGGGCAGCTTTGTTCTTGAGGCTTCTCTTTCCACTCATCCAATCATTTCTTCTTCTGTGAGTCATTCGTCAAAGAACACTCCTGGTGCCTGAGCTGTGCTGGGCACCAGCCTTTCTTTGGTGCCACGTGCCCGAGGGAGAGAGTCAGGTCCTTGCCTTCAAGTGATTTATCGTCTAGTTGAAAGAGACAGGCATGTGAAGAACCGAGAACAGAGATGTGTCTAAGGACCTGTGACGTGACTAAGAATGACACAGTGCATCGAAGACACCACTTCAGTCCTGCCGAATCCTCCCAAGGTGTTCACAGGCGTGCGGTGCGCTAGTTCACGGGACGAACTTTCAAATGTTCCCTCTTGGGGGCAGTTACACCTTACACTCGGCTGGAAATCCTGTCGGACTTACTGCCTCCTTCTCCCCTTTCTTCCTCCTCGGTGAGGCATGTCTGGAATGAGTGAATCTGGAGGCGGGCGGGCTGGTGGACCTGCCCTGTGCTCAGAACCGAGAGGACCTGTCTAGAGAGAGTGCGCCCTCCGCAGCCCGGACCTGGCTGCTGCTCAGTCGGCCGCCTTCTGCACCTCTAGTTCATTCATTCGTCTGCTGGTTCAGTTGAATGCCTACTGTGCACACACGCTGTAGAGACTGTGGGAAGCAGACAGACCTGGCTGATGTGCTCCAAGAGCTTATGGTCTAGACCAGCTGGAGAAGCGGACTTTAATCAAATAATCACACGTATGAATGTGACATGACAGCTGGGAGAAGTGTTACAACACGGCGCTTGAAGCACAGCTGAGCACTGGAATCGAGGGGCGGGAGGAAGAGGCCGTGCAGAGCTGAGGCAGCACCAGCGAGGCTCTGGCAGGGACATGGAGGCCCCAGGGAGGCTGTGTGGCTGGACCAGAGGGGACGTGGCAACAAGGCTGGGGAGGTGGGGAGCCCAGACCACACCGGGCCTCACCACGTCCGAGAGCAGCAGGAACTCCCGAAGCGTGTTAAGCAGGCAAAACCTGCTAGGTGACTAGTTATGGTGTTCAGAAGGNTGAGGCAGCACCAGAGAGGCTCTGGCAGGGACATGGAGGCCCCAGGGAGGCTGTGTGGCTGGACCAGAGGGGACGTGGCAACAAGGCTGGGGAGGTGGGGAGCCCAGACCACACCGGGCCTCACCACGTCCGAGAGCAGCAGGAACTCCCGAAGCGTGTTAAGCAGGCAAAACCTGCTAGGTGACTAGTTATGGTGTTCAGAAGGAGGTACCCAGGCTGCCTTGCAGAGTGAGGACTGGGAGGAGGAGGGACCCCAGGCCAGGAGCAGGAGGCACCCCGGGGCGGGAGAAGGTGGCTGCCATAGCTGGGAACTGAGCTTGTGGCCGAGGGAATGAGGGACATGGACGTCCCAAGATTAATAGAACCAAAATCTCCAGAACCTGCCCCTTGATTGAGTCTGAGGTTATGGAAGACGGTACCCTGTGTACCATGATGTGAAAGGACAGGACTGGCCGAAGCTGGGGTTTGGGCGCTCTGACCTTGAGATTCACGTGAGATGATGAGGTCAGCGTGCTGCACAGGCTTGAGGGAGCTGGAAAAGTCTAAATCTCACAGGAGACATGGGGACTGGAATGTCAACTTGTGTGTGTGTGTCTGCGTGCGCGTGCATGTATGTATGTGCATGCATGCACACGTGTGTACATGCGTGTGTGTATATACACAAGTGAGCAGCTGCTGTGACACAGCGGGGAGGACCCTCCCGAGATGAGTGATGGGGAGGTCGGGTCAGGGTGGGCTGAGGACACGGGGGAGCATCTGAAACTGTGGAGGTGGGAGCGGGCAGCTGCACAGGTGGTCCTGCGAGGAGGACGCCTGGGAGCTGGGCTCGGGCACAGGTCCTTCGTGAGATCCCGGTGCTGGCACATCCCAGCCTGCTTCCTTCCCCAGGAAACCCGCTGCCAAGCCCTTGAGGCATTAGTATGTTCAACTGCACGAAAAGATATTTCACATTGAAAGAAAAAGGAAAAGAGAGGTGGCTTTCTGTTTGCTTTGCTCTTCCTTTCCTGCGCGGGTTTATCTCTGCCGTGAGGCCAGGCCACTGGGATTTTTGTTGACTTCTTACCATGCGTTACTCTGTGCCTTAACAGGTTTTTAAATTCATGACTTTTTGTTCCAATCTTCTTCTCTTCTCTGTCGGTTCTTTTATTGCCGCTTGTATTTTTCATGTGCTGTGCTGTCCTTGTCCTTACGATGTGTTGCTTACAATGTTATTACCGCTGTTCTCTATGCATGTTATTACTTGAGTTTTGCAAGGCCTTCCCTGTGAACAGCAGAATGTAATTTATGAAGATGACAATCATCCTCATAGCACCTCTGTGCTGTGTGTTAAGCTCACCTGACAGCAATGTCGGGGTTCTTACCCAGACCGCCAGCTCCCGCAGCTGCATGTGGCCTCTTGTGTCTAGAAGGAGCCTCCCGGGCTCCCCCAGGATGGAGCAGAGAGGTCCACCCACCTGTTTATGGCATTTACCATTTGAACTAAGTCTTGGAGAAGTATCTCTGGATTAATTCAAGTGTGTAAAAGACAAGGACTTCCCCGGTGGTCCAGTGGTTGAGACACAATTCTCCTTCAAGTTATTAATCGAAATTATGATCGCCCGAGTAAGCAATGCCAAGTAGTCATTTTTCAGGTCCTTCCGTGAGAAGCTGCTACTGCTGCTAAGTCACTTTAGTTGTGTCTGACTCTGCGACTCCATAGATGGCAACCCACCAGGCTCCCCCATCCCTGGGAGTCTCCAGGCAAGAACACTGGAGTGGGTTGCCATTGTCTTCTCCAATGCATGAAAGTGAAAAGTGAAAGTAAAGTCGCTCAGTTGTGTCTGACCCTCAGCGACCCCATGGACTGCAGCCCACCAGGCTCCTCCATCCATGGGATTTTCCAGGCAAGTGTACTGGAGTGGGCTGCCATTGCTTTCTCCGTCCGTGTGAAGCTAGCGACGTATAATTGGCATGAGTTGTGGTCGAGAGGGAGATTCTTGGGTCAGGCCACCCGGCTTGGAAAGAGAAGGACTTCCCCTTTGCTGCCACATGTGACCTTGGGCAGATTATAACTTCCCTGCACCCTAGTTTACTTCTCTATAAAACAGACCTAATCCTACCCATCTTACGTGATTATTGTAAGGATTAAAAGAATTAGTTCTCACTGAGCTATTAGAACAATGCCTGGCACAGGGTCAGCACTTAGCAGATTCTAGCTGTGATTAGATGGTGTTCCCTCCTGCACTGGGCGCTCAGAAGGCTGGCATCGTCTGCTGCCTCCACTGTCAGGTCATTCAGCAGACACTCGGTGCTCATCACATGCACCTCAAAAGGCAGGCGATTGTAGAGTTTTTCACAATGTCTAAATATTAATCCACAGTAGCAAGATTGTATATGGTATGAATGTTGATTTCTCTTCTCCCCTATTAGTAATAAGCAATACTTGCTCCCTTTGCATTGAAAACAGCCCCCTTGGGACTTCCCTGGTGGCCCAGTGGTTAAGACTTCACTCTCCCACAACGTAGAGGGCTCAAGTTCGAGTCCTGGTCAGGGAGATAAGATCTCACATGCCTCATGGCCAAAAACCCAAAAACATAAAGCAGAAATGATATTGTAATAAATTCAATAAATTTAAAAAAAGGTTCACTTCAAAAATAAAAAACAACCCCCTCTCCCCTAGAGGGTGGGGCTCTTGAATACAAGGGTGTGTCTTCTTTCAGCTTGGTACAGATAAAAGCATTCTTTTTCAGCCCTTTTCAACAGAGGAATCAGATGATTGAACTTTTAAGAAAACATCCTCCCAAGTCTGTTTGGATGGACTCGTTTGCTACAGAGACCTGGTGTTATCCCGGGCCGCCGTGTCTCCTAATTGGAGGGCCTTGACGCTGACACTGAAGAGGGTTTGCTTTTGGGGCCACCGGCGGACAGCTTTCTTTACCGTCTTGTATTGTTAACGACTCAGAGAATGTTTTCTGATGAGATCAGAAGCAATCCACTAAAGAAAAAACGGAGAGAATGCGAGCGCTTAGGAGAGCAGAGAGGAGGGATGTGAGAAATCCTAAAAAAAGACCAGAGCTGGTATGGAAGAAGGGGCGGGGCTGGCTTCCGTCCCAGCCTAGCTACTCAGAATCTTTTTTTCGAGTGGGAAAGGATGACACGAAATCCTGTCTTAACCAACAGTCAAGATGCCTTTGAAATGATGTGAGGGAAGCCGGAGACCGACGTGGGGTGGCGTTGGACCAGGTCCTGCCCTGCAGCTCTCGAGGAAAGATGCATCCAGCACTGCATTGCACCCTCAGGCTACCAGCGTGTCTGCATGGACCGTCCATGCCGCCCGGGCGGGGCCTTGTGGGGTCCAGGGTAGACCCCTGCTGCCGGCTTCCTCCGCCTCTTTCAGCCTCGCTCAGCACTGCAAGGCGTTGTCTGAACACAAATTAAGCGGCAGTCTTGGGCTTTAAAGAAAAAGGAAAACTTTTTCATTTGAGAAATGAAAAATGTAATGTCTCCTGTGTCAGTTCAGTCTGTGTCCCCTGAAACGATTTCATCTCTATGCTAATTTTATGCTACAAATAGGAACTCTCCTGCTCAGCAAGAGGAGAGAAAGGGCTGGAAATCAAAGACTGTCTGAGTGGCTGGGAGCCCACTAGACCAATCCCCGCCAATCCATCAATTCAGTGCCGCCGAGGTGTCCTCTGCACTGGCCTGGCCCTCGAGGCCGCCAGCCTTGTGCTGGGGGACCCAAGGGCTTCCTCTCCCACCAGAGCTGACCCCCGGGCCTGGGGCGTGGACTCGTGCCTTTACCAGGCTGCAGGTTCCTCTAGGCTCTCACTCCAGTGACTCGCCTGGTGTGTCCACATCCCAAAACTGACTTCTCTGCATTTCCTCCACTTCTGTTTTCAGTGAATAATTAAGGCATGAAAAGCACCGTCTCAAAAGCACAAGTGCCGAGTCACTTCAGTCGTGTCTGACTCTTTGAGACCCCACAGACTGCAAGCCCACCAGGCTCCTCAGTCCGTGGGATTCTCCAGGCAAGAATACTGGAGCGGGGTTGCCATTTCCTTCTCCAGGGGGGAATCTTCCCGACCCAGAGATCGAACCCACGTCTCTTACGTCTCCTGCACTGGCAGGCAGGTTCTTTACCACTAGCGCAACTAAAGCACAGAGTAACCCACGAGTCCAAGCACAGAGCTCTTTGAAATGGATGTCGTGTTATGTTTCGTCCAGACGCATCTGCTTCTCTCGCTGGAACGTGAGATGCCGAGGGTGGGAACCTCAGTCTGTACCATTAGCACTAACGTGGGACCTTCCTCTGAGCAGCCACTTACCGCACACACGCTTGTTGAATTTTGTACCTCATCTGGAGATCTATCGGTCTGTCCCCTGGTAGTTCAGGGCAAGTGGACAGGGAAGAGGCTGGCGGGGTCTTGTCCTCACGGCCCTTTAGCTGGTCTCACAGAGGTACTGCTGCATCGGCTTGACCGTGCCCGTGCTCCTGCAGCTTCCTGTGTCCTTCCACACATGACGCTGCTGGCTTTTAGCTTTCTTTATGTTGTTTAGAGACAGCTCATGATGAAAAGGCAGTATGTATGCCTGTTCACAGACAGGGCTGAGGCTGTTGCGAGTTATAAAAGGTTGATTTCAGCTGCATTGGAGAGCCTCCAGCGATGGGTTGCTGTTTGTGATGGAGCAAGTGGCCTGAGGGTGAACCACGGGGCTGGACACATCTTTCCTCAAGAGCTGCAGGGCAGGACCTGGTCCAACGCCATGCCACGTTGGTCTCCGGTTCCTCTCACATCATTTCAAAGACATCTTGACTGTTGGTTAAGACAGGATTTCTTGTCATCCTTTCCCACTCGAAAAAAGTAGGCTCCAGGTGGTCAGAGACTGTGGCCCTACAGATGCTTGCCCAAGGCTCCACTGGCCACGATGCTGCCCAGCAGCCCATCTTGGACACCGTCGCAGGGTGATGGGAGAGACGTAGTGGTTGAATATGGCAGTGGTCCCTTTGGCCCTCTCTAGGGGTGGGGTGGGGGCTGGCGGCACCCCAGATGCGTGAGGCCCCTGGGACCCAGCAGAGAGAAGGCCCAGAGGGTGCTGACTGGGCAGACTTGGTGGACAGGACATAACACAGCTTGTCTTCAAAGCAGAAAGGATTTCCTGGAGACTTGGTCCTCACACATATCTGAGAGATTTGAGATGGGGAGTCAGGGAGATACAGGGGAGTGGGCATGTATGTACAAGGTGGCTTCTATCTACTTGATGATAAGACTGCAAGTTCCGTTTCCATCGTATCCATTTCCCCCTCACATCAGGGTGTCTGAGCCGGAAACATAGCGCAGGGCAGGCATCTCAGTGACCTGGGAGAGAGAAGTACATTCCACACACTTTCTGGAGCATAAGGGGCTGAAAAATGCATTTCGCCATTTGGAAAGCTGGTGGAGATTGTGTCTCTTCCTTTTAATGATCTCCTTTGAGGTTTTTCTGTCTCAGATGGCTATCTAATGCTTTCACGAAACAGACCCTGGCATTACTCAAATGTATGACAGGCTAGTTGCAGACCCACTGCTAGGTGACATCTTGGCCTCCGCCTTCTTTCCGTGGCGTTCCACTCTTCTCAGTGGAGGGAGCTGGTGATGTGGCAGAGTCAGGGGGACTGGGAGAGGAGATGGCTGGGGCTGGGGCGGCGTTGGCGCTGAAGAGGCCCAGGGTGGAGGGGCGTGTCTGGGCCCGTCGGAGGAGGGGGCGTTCGTCGCCACAGAAGGCCTGGGGAGCTGTCCTGGAAAAGGCTCTGGAGTTCACTGACTCCCTGAGCTGAACTGAGCTCTCAGTCCTGGGTGCTTCGTGTGACCACAGGGTGCAGCGGCCTGTGCTAGCAACGGTGTGCTACACAAACGGTCCAGCGATTCCCCAGCTGGCTTAGAATATGCGTTTCTTACTGAAAAGCAACATAACTGGGGGGAAAAAACTAGTGGCTCTTTGTTTTTGTTTTTTTAATAATTACCATCCATTGCTGTCCAAGTTTCAGATGTACAGTCATGGGGTTTGATTTACACATTCTGTGAAATGATGACCAGTAGGTTCAGTTAACATCCATCTCCTCGTATGGATTCAATAAAAAGAAAATAAAGGAGAAACAGGGGCAAATGTTCTTTTTGTGATGGGAACTCCTGGGATCTAATCTCTTGATGACTTTCTTATGCATCATAAAGCCATGTTAGCTATAGTCACATTGTCCATTACATCCCAGGTACTTATTTATCCTATAACAGGAAGTTTGTTCCTTTTGACCACCTTCCTCCAATGCCCCCTCCCGCATCCCTCACCTGTAATAACTGTAGTTCTGACCTCTTTTTCCATGAGTTTGTTTGTTTGGGGGGGGGGGGTTTGTTTTTAATTCCATATGTGAGTTAGATCATAGAGCATTTGTCTTTCACTGTCTCACTTCACTTAATGTAATGCCTCCAAAGTCCATCCATGTTGTTGCAAATGGTAGGATTTTCTCATTTTTTAATGGCTGAATAATGTATCATTATGGGCTGCCCAGGTAGTTCAGTATTAAAAAAATCCGCCTGCCATTGCAGGAGACGTGGGTTTAATCCTGGGTCAGGAGGATTGCCTGGAATAGGAAATGGCAACCCAGTCCAGTATTCTTGCCTGGAAAATTCCATGGATGGTGGAGTCTAGTGGGCTACAGTCCCTGAGGTTGCAGATTCAGACATGACTGACTGGGCATAGTGTATAATATATGTATATATATATGTGCTATGCTAAGTCATTTCAGTCGTGTCTGACTCTGTGCAACCCCAGAGATGGCAGCCCACCAGGCTCCCCTGTCCCTGGGATTCTCCAGGCAAGAACACTGGAGTGGGCTGCCATTTCCTTCTCCAATGCATGAAAGTGAAAAGTGAAAGTGAAGTTGTTCAGTCGTGGGAACAACCTAGATGTCCATGATGAATGAATGGGTAAACACATACATACATACATATGACACCTACTTGTTTACCCATTCATTCATCATGGACATCTAGGTTGTTCCCATGTCTTGCCTGTTATAAATAACACTTCAGTGACCATGGGGGTGCAGATATCTTTTTGAGTCAGTGTTGTCATTGCCTTTGGATATATTCCCAGAAATGGAATTGCTGGATCATATGGTAGTTCTAATTTTAATTTTTTTGAGGATCCTCCATACTGTTCTCCACAGTGGCCATACCGATTTACATTCCCGTCCACGGTGCCTGAGGGCCCCTGTTCTCCACACGCATGCCAGCGTTTGTTCTCCATTACCTTTTTGGTGATGGCCGTTCTCATAGGTGGGAGGTGATAGTTCACGGTGATACTAATTTGCATTTACCTAATGACCAGTGATGTTGAGCATCTTTCATGTGCCTCTTGACTTTTCACACGTCTTCTTGAGAGAAACATCTATTCCAATTCTTTGCCCACTTTTCAGTTGGGTTATTTGGGTCTTTTGGTATTGAATTGCATGACTTCTTTATATTTTTTGGCTATTGACCCATTATCAGAGATATATGGTTTGCAAGTGTCTGTGCTTGTTATACAGAGCAAGGCACATCAGTGTGCTCAGTTAGCACTGGGTGGTCGTGGCCACTGCGGGGATGTATGTTGAGTTAGAAGAGGCAGTGTCTGGATGCGCTTTGTGAGACCCTTCATCACAGGAGAGCAACCAGGCTGACCTCCAAGAACAGTGTGGAGTTCTGTCCTGCATGGTACCAGGCTCTGCAGTACCCTTGCCAGCTAAAGAGAGAGGAAATTTTAATCAACGTTTAGTGTGCAGTTCGGATTTGCCACGTACCAGGCGTATGCAATGCTAGATACTAGAGATACAAATATAGACCAAGAAAGAAAATTATTAAGAAGTGATTAAGATCATGTCCCACAAGACCAAATTCAGGGGACAGAAAGAGGTATTATTTGACATTACAGAGAGCCCCTTAAAAAGAAACTACAAATACCAATTGTGGAGCCAGCAGCTGAATCCATTAGATTTATGGAAAATCTTGGCGCCAAATGAGCTTGTAGAACTGTCTCTCTCGAAGGGGAAACAGAGGGGGAGATGGTAGCCTTCTGGTCTACCTTTCTTTCTGGCCACAACCAGACTTGACTGGGTTGGTGGAAGCTCATGCTTTCTCATCTTCAAATACTTCAGCTGCTGGTGACTGGCACTTAGAGCCAGAGAAGCATGTCTGGCCTCGATGGGTGGTTACACTGGCACTGTGCAAGCTCCTGGGTGTGCTAAGCTTTCTCACAGCCCCCTCCCAACTTCCGTCATGGCAACCTGCCTTTAATGCCCATCATTCTGCCTGCTCAGCTCCACTCTTTCAGAAATCTCTGTACACTCAGAATAAGCAGTAAGCCTGAAAAGACGAGAGGTTTTTAAATTTGACCTTCTCCTTGCCCTGATGAATGAGGTGGAGTTTATTAGCAGCTTCACTTACGTTGAATTTTACTTATGAATGCTGATGACTTATATATGAATTTAATTTTGTTTTATATGTATTGTATATGCAGCCACATAGGTAAATATTTATTTTTACTCTTGTGTTGGACAGTGGCTGCTAACAGATTCAAGCTTGGGTCTACCTTTGAGAAAGCTAGGTAGATGCCCAGCACACAGTTAGGATTCTCCATGATGCTGCAATAGCTGGTCAATCAGGCATTTCAGCCAGATGATCAAAGAACCCAGTGGGAAAAGAATTGCTAAAGCTTATTTAAATGAATGGTTGCCTTTTTTAGTTGGTTTTTGCTGCTTGATTCAGGCAAAATGTTTAATCTGTTTTTGTTTTTGTTTTAATGTAGCAATAGCTGAAGCAAAAATCTATAGCTTTGAAGACAAATCCAAGTTGGAATTCTAGCTTTACCTCTCAGTTGCTGTGTACTTTGAGCAAGTTATTAAACTTCTCTGAGCCTCAGTGTTTTTACTTGTAAAAATGGGGATGGTGATACTTACTGCATAGTGTTTTCAGGAGAACTGTGTTTTAATAATAAATATAAGGTACTTAGCACAGTCACTGAAAAAAAAAAACACAAATGTTAATTCCCTTCCTCCTAAGATTGTGATCTTGGATGGATGACGGATGGATGGGAGTCAGCTCAGAGCGCCTAGCAGATCGTGTTGTTCTTACTCTCATGGTATTTCAACTGCAACTCAAATCCGGCCTTGTGGNAAAAAAAAAACACAAATGTTAATTCCCTTCCTCCTAAGATTGTGATCTTGGATGGATGATGGATGGATGGGAGTCAGCTCAGAGCGCCTAGCAGATCGTGTTGTTCTTACTCTCATGGTATTTCAACTGCAACTCAAATCCGGCCTTGTGGGTCACTCCTGCTCATCATGGCTCCTGGTCTACACAGGAAAGGATGGGCCGCCAGGGTGGCACCCAGCTGGGCAGAGCACCCAGCACCCAGCACCCCAAGCCCACACCCTCCTGTCTGCCTTCGAAGTTCCTGAGAAGGAGGCGGGGAAGGAGTGGGCAGAAGTGAGTCTGGCTGGAAGGACGTGTTGGTCGCATCCCACCCCCCCACATAGATTCTTTATTCATATTCCAGCATTATTTTATGGTGTAGTTTCTTTCGTAAGCCTGTCTGAATCCTCCATGGAGCTAGGCGAGATGTAAAACCACAAAGCAGCAGAGACCTGTGTCCAAGTTTTAACTGTGGCGTGCAGCGGATGTGGGCCCCAACCCATGGGACGTGATGCCCTGAGCACGTATGTGCCAAGGGCCTCTGGGGTTTGGCAGTGGTGGCTGGTGCAGTCACCCATCAGGTCCTGTTCTGGCGTCTCCCCTCAAAGGATGTAGACCAGGGCCGACGGCTGCCGTTGTGCTGGAAGGTCACCCCTCGCTCATCAGGGCAGAGACCAGACATAGGAAGTCGTCAGGGCTGTGTCTCCTCACCTGCTTCCGGAGCGCAGAGGCCCTGTCTTAGGTTCTTCATCCCTGCCATGCTGGGCCCGCAGCTGACGCATCACGAACACACAGGGCACAAATGGCCAAATGAGCGTGTTGCACATAGGGAGAGTATTCAGAGTAAACGAGGTGCAGAATTCCAGAGCGCCCGTGAAGAGCAGCAGAATTCCAGAGTGCCCGCAAGGAGTGGCGGAACTCCAGAGTGCCCGCGAGGAGCGGCGGAACTCCAGAGTGCCCGCGAGGAGCGGCGGAACTCCAGAGTGCCCACGAGGAACGGCGTTTTAGACAAGTTGTTACTACTCGTAGGTAATTCCAGAAACACGCACTGTCTGCTCACAGATGCTGCTGAGTGAATAAGCACCTGTTTTAATAGACAGATAAGCTTGGTTTCTGATCAGCATGCCCAGCACTGAAGCCCAGTTTGTTGTNTTTAGACAAGTTGTTACTACTTGTAGGTAATTCCAGAAACACGCACTGTCTGCTCACAGATGCTGCTGAGTGAATAAGCACCTGTTTTAATAGACAGATAAGCTTGGTTTCTGATCAGCATGCCCAGCACTGAAGCCCAGTTTGTTGTCGTTGTTTAGTTGCTAAGTCGTGTCTGACTCTTGGCGACCCCATGGACTATAGCAGTCCCAGCTTCCCTGTCCTTCACTCTCTCCTGGAGTTTGCTTAAATTAATGTTCATTGAGTTGGTGATGCTATCTAAGCACCTCATCCTCTGCCACCCCATCTCCTCTTGCCTTCAATCTTTCTCAGCATCAGGGTCCTTTCCAGTGAGTCAGCACTTCACATCAAGTGCCCGAAATATTGGAGCTTCAGCATCAGTCCTTCCAATGAATATTCAGGGTTAATTTGCTTTAGAATTGACTGATTTGCCTTGCAGTCCAAGGGACTCTCAAGAGTCTTCTCCAGCACCACAGTTAGAAAGCATCAATTCTTCAGTGCTCAGCCTTCTTTATGGTCCAACTCTCACATCCAAACGTGACTACTGGAAAACCCATAACTTTGATTATACGGACCTTTGTCAACAAAGTGATGTCTCTGCTTTTTAATAAAGCCCAGTTACATTTTTTTTTAAGCACACTTTTCAAGTCTTGCCATGCAGCTTCTTCTCTGGGAAAGCCGACTGTCTGATATATGACATTCAGGATTTACGTTGCACAGCAAGCCCTGTCCTGACAGTGCAAAGTTCCACCAGGACCCTCCAAGACTGTTACTAGTTCTTAACGAAGCCCCAAAGTCAGGTGACGTCACTGGATTTGTATGTGACTGGAACATCTTTATTTTTCCTGGCCTTGTTGTGCCCACCCAGGACATGATATATGACATTCAGGATTTACGTTGCACAGCAAGCCCTGTCCTGACAGTGCAAAGTTCCACCAGGACCCTCCAAGACTGTTACTAGTTCTTAACGAAGCCCCAAAGTCAGGTGACGTCACTGGATTTGTATGTGACTGGAACATCTTTATTTTTCCTGGCCTTGTTGTGCCCACCCAGGACCGTATTCTCCGTGCCTGACTGTAAGAAATCTGAACGTTCACCCACTGGAATACATACCTCATGTCAGTGAGTGCCACATGGTGAATCCTGAGGTAATTACTTTCTGCCTCAGCTGGGGACTTATGGAGCAGAAGCTAAAATTATTCCCGTCTGGAGACAATCCCTGAGGTGGCGGTGAGAGTTAAATTTAATTCGTTTGCCTCATGTCTATTACGGTTACTTTTAACTAGCTTGGGGCCCGCTGCCGGCCAGCAGCTGAGGAGGTGGAAGTGTCCGCGTCCACGAGTTCCTCGGAAAGGCAGTCGAGGCTCCCGGCCCGCGCTAGCTGGAGGAAGTCGGGGAGGTGTCGGTGAGCTGATAGCAGCCGATAGCGGGGGTCCTGGTGGCTACAAGGTGGTCACGGAGCAGCAAAGCCAACGTAGGGAGCGGGGCCTGGAGAGGGAGTGAGCAGACACCGCTGAGGTCCGTGGGGTCGGACACAGGACCGCCGGGGTCGGGACAGCTTCCTTACCAAATGCAGGTGCAGTCAGCAGGGCAGACGTGCTCACCATGCCCCGATGCCCACCCTGGTACTCCCCCAGCACAGCTGCCCCGCCGCCCACCCTGGGCACAGCCCTTCAGACCCCCAGGCTCAGCTTCCAGAGGCCAAGCGTCTGACCACCCAGCTAGCGCTCCGTCCTCTGCACCACAAGTTGCTTCCCTTAGGCCCCGACTCTTTGGAAAACTCCCCTTTTCCGTTTCAACCGGATTTTCACCATGGCACTCATTTGCGGATTAAAGAAACAAGCTGCAATATAAAAAGTAAACTGTAGAGGTTACATAACTTCAGGGGCAGGTTAATGATTCAGCTGGAGGAAGTCGGGGAGGTGTCGGTGAGCTGATAGCAGCCGATAGCGGGGGTCCTGGTGGCTACAAGATGGTCACGGAGCAGCAAAGCCAACGTGGGGAGCGGGGCCTGGAGAGGGAGTGAGCAGACACCGCTGAGGTCCGTGGGGTCGGACACAGGACCTCCGGGTTGGGACAGCTTCCTTACCAAATGCAGGCGCACAGTCAGCAGGGCAGACGTGCTCACCATGCCCCGATGCCCACCCTGGGACTCCCCCAGCACAGCTGCCCCGCTGCCCACCCTGGGCACAGCCCTTCAGACCCCCGGGCTCAGCTTCCAGAGGCCAAACGTCTGACCACCCAGCTAGCGCTCCGTCCTCTGCACCACAAGTTGCTTCCCTTAGGCCCCGACTTTTTGGAAAACTCCCCTTTTCCGTTTCAACCAGATTTTCACCATGGCACTCATTTGCGGATTGAAGAAACAAGCTGCAATATAAAAAGTAAACTGTAGAGGTTACATAACTTCAGGGGCAGGTTAATGATTCCAAGTGTCAAAGTGGAGATTTAGTTTAGTCTGTTAAAATTCAGGAAGGCATCATGAAGCCTTTCTGTGTCTCCTTCCTCCTCCTTAAAAATAGCNAAGAAACAAGCTGCAATATAAAAAGTAAACTGTAGAGGTTACATAACTTCAGGGGCAGGTTAATGATTCCAAGTGTCAAAGTGGAGATTTAGTTTAGTCTGTTAAAATTCAGGAAGGCATCATGAAGCCTTTCTGTGTCTCCTTCCTCCTCCTTAAAAATAGCATCTGAAGTCTCCTCGTAGCTGAGTCACTGCTGGGTGTGATCGGGGCTAGGCTGTAACCGGACCTGTCAGAATGAGGCCACAGTGATTCATGATGGAGGCTAAGCCTGGTTACCACGGACAACGTGTTCCTCGCTGTTCTTCCCTGGAGTTTGGCAACGCCATATTTTGCCTTTGGAGTAGAAACCCTTTTCCATAATGACAGTAATGGGATGAGGTGGCCCTTCCCCCTGTCACCCACAGAATTGTTGTTTATAGCCCAGTTATGTCTGTTTTGTGACCCCATGGACTGTAGCCCACCAGGCTTCTCTGCCCATGGTATTTCCCAGGCAAGAGTACTAGAGAGTGTTGCCATTTCCTTCTCCAGTGCATGAAAGTGAAAAATGAAAGTGAAGTCACTCAGTCGTGCCAACTCTTTGTGACCCCATGGACTGCAGCCTACCAGGCTCCTCTGCCCATGGGATTTTCCAGGCAAGAGTACTGGAGTGGGTTGCCAGCTCCTTCTCCAGGGGATCTTCTCACCCCACAGATCACACCCAGGTCTCCTGCATTAACAGGTGGATTCTTTACCACTGAGCCACCTGAAAANGGACTGCAGCCTACCAGGCTCCTCTGCCCATGGGATTTTCCAGGCAAGAGTACTGGAGTGGGTTGCCAGCTCCTTCTCCAGGGGATCTTCTCGCCCCACAGATCACACCCAGGTCTCCTGCATTAACAGGTGGATTCTTTACCACTGAGCCACCTGAAAAGTCCCACCCACAGGGTTCCTCACAATTTGTTAGGGGAAAGTGTGTAATTAGCATAACTGAAGACCTGTGGAGAACACAGCTGTACAGGATGTGTATTTCATCCACCACTGCAGCCTGATATCACGCCAGGCCACCAGCCAAGTGCCCAGCACCTTTCAGTTCAGTTCACTCGCTCAGTAGTGTCTGACTCTGCGACCACATGGACTGCAGCACACCAGGCCTCCCTGTCCATCGCCAACTCCTGGAGTTTACTCAAACTCATGTCTATTGAGTTAGTGATACCGTCCAACCATCTCATCCTCTGTTGTTCCCTTCTCCTCCTGCCCTCAGTCTTTCCCAGCATCAGGGTCTTTTCAAATGAGTCAGTTCTTCACATCAGGTGGCCAAAGTATTGGAGCTTCATGTCCTCCCCTTCTCCTCCTGCCCTCAGTCTTTCCCAGCATCAGGGTCTTTTCAAATGGGTCAGTTCTTCACATCAGGTGGCCAAAGTATTGGAGCTTCATGAGCACCTTTCATGAGCCCCAAACTGAGCATCCCACTGAGGAGACAAAAGATCGAATAGATGTGGTCCCTGCCCTAGAGAGAGCTTTCCAGGCGGCACCTGTGGTAAATCTGCCTGCCAGGGCCGGAGACATAAAAGGTGCGGGTTCGATTCCTGGATTGGGAAGATCCCCTGGAGGAGGGCATGGCCACCCCCTTCAGTATTCTTGCCTGGAGAATCACATGGACAGAGGAGCCTGGCGGGCCACGGTCCACAGGGTCTCAAAAGAGCCGAACACGCCTGAGTGACCTCCCCTGGAGGAACCTGGGCAGACAGAGCCAATGAAGGCAGCAGCCTGCACTTCCCACGTCGACTCTAACCACGAGTGTCTGTTCCCAGCCAGCTTCCTTGAAGCAAGAGCCATGCCCCGTGCTCATCGGGCAGGTGTCTGAGGGGTCGGCGAGTTTATGGACTTGAGGAGAGCTTGTACTCTGCCCACAGCCCCCGCCTGCCCCCTTCTGCCATCAGGACTGGGTCCCCACACGGTTCCTTCCTGCCTTGCTGGGAGCAGGGGTTTGGGCCAGACCACCGAAAGGTGCAAGGGTCTGAGGAAGCCGAGTGCGGTCGCTGTGGTTTATTCTCAAATTGGGGCTTGGGCAGGAAGGAACCCTGTGCTCCTGCATGCGTGCAGAATCCGGCTGCACTGCCGTCGGCTGGACCTGCGCGCCAGCTCTTGGGAAGTGAGGGCAGAGATCAGGAGCTCGGGTGCTCTCTAGCAAGCAGAAGGCTTCACCGCAACGCTGACGATGCCTGTTGCCGATAAACTCAGATTTATGGGAGATGAGATTTCCAGAAGAGGGTGCCTTGTAGACAGATGTGTGCAGAGAGGCAGGGGTGCTGACATGAGCTCTCTGGACACCTGGATATGTGGGCGTATGGGATGGATTTTGTCTGTGGGCATAGGTGGAGATACGTGTATATAGTGTACACCTGCCTTCCAGAAGAGTAGAAGGATTTACAAGAGGTCAAGTCTGCTTGTCTCTGGATCATAGGAGTGTGGTAGCCTTTAGCGTTTTGTATTTATTTTCATTTAAAATCGTTTATATAAATCAATCGTATGATTTTTTTTAAGTCAACCAAATACTAAGCAAAATGTTGAAGTTAGACTTTCCAAGAGTGAGTGGTCCAGTCAAAGACCTATTGTGTGTTATATTCCAGCACTGAGTTAGAAACCATTTGTCCTGAAGATATGTCCTTTTTTGGGTCAGTTTAAAGATAACTATTTTCAGGCAGTGCATCATTTTCCAAAAAAAAGGAAGAAAAAAATAGGAATGTAGATGTCATAAATTCGCAAAACAGAGAAAATGTTCTGGGTTGATAATTGTATTTTCTTTGCATCTAAACCTAATATTGGTAACAGCCCAAATTTTCTCCATTTCTGGATATTCTCATAAAGTTAACCTCCTATTAAAGTTGTGTTTGATAGAAATATTAAGAGGAAAGCTTACTGGTCAGAAATGTTCCCTTGATATAAGACTGATGCTGGGAAAGGGAAGGGGAGGAGAAAAAGGGGGTGATAGAGGATGAGAAGGTTGGATGGCATCACTGACTCAATGGACGTGAGTTTGAGCAAGCTCTGGGAGTTGGCGATGGACAGGGAGGCCTGGCGTGCTGCAGTCCATGTGGTCGCAAAGAGTCAGACACGACGGCACCTGAACAACAACAGCTGTTGTTCAGATGTTAGTTCTAGTTGTCCTCCACAGCCCGCAGAGGACACTGATGGTTGACCCTTGGAGGGCATGGAAACACACTGAGACAGCAGGCTAGCAACTGGGAGAGGCTGCTCACCCTCCACGCACCCGCACCCGCAGGCAAGAAGTAATGCCTTCACGGGTGCACTGTATGGCCTGCCGCACTTAGGACACCCGCAGGCCACCCAAGCTTGTTTCCTTCACAGGAGCTCTGGGAATGCCTGACTTCTTTTTACTGGGCTCAGATTCTAACTGGAAGTTAGAAGGCACGATACATACGTTTTTCTCAAATTGGAATGATTTTAACTTAAATGAGATCAGTATTCCTAAGTTCTTCTGGGAGAAGTGTTACTTTCCCCGTTTCCAGTGTTATAAAATACTTCCATATTTGCGGCATTTTGTACTCCAAGGAATTCTTTAAAAGAGAGTGTGTGCTTCAGTTTCTTCATTATTCAAAAGAAAAAGCTGAGCTCAACGCCGTCAAAAGGAAATGCCCAGAGTCCCCAGAAGAAGCTGGTGGCGGGGCTGGGGCCAAAGCCCCGCTCGCTTTTTACTCCTTTTAATATGTGGAACTTTTTACCTAAGATTTCCAGCTGTTATGAGGAACCACAGCAGTATTTTCTAACAATGTAGGTGGTCAGTCAATATTTGATGAAGACATTGTTTAATAAACTTGCATATTTATTGACCCATTGAGTCGATAAAAAGTATAGCACATCTGTATATACAAACATAGGTAGGTAGGTAGGAGGATGGATGGATGGATGGACAGACAAATGGATGACGGGTACTAGGTAGCAAGCAGCACCATCATGCCCGCTCTCTGTCTGCACAAGGATTTAGTTATTACGTGTCCTCGATCCACCTGGCTCTCTTCAAAGGAAGAGGCTCTGCTGCGACAAAGACCCAGCACCACCTAAAATTAAAATTTTTTAAAAAACGAAGAAGCTCTGGGGAGGAGTGACAGAATTTTAGGAGACGGAGAAAGTATACTCCCTTTCACTGCAAACCTGCTAGGTGAGAAAGCCATACACAGTTGCACGCGGGTATTTTGGTATCAGCGTAGTATTGTGTTCAGTACCCATTTAGTCAGAAAATATGTTACCTGACACTCCGCAGGTACCAAATGGTGCCAGAGAGACATGTTGAATGAGGATAAATCATAGAGCATGTGTAGGAGGAACGTTACCCAGTCATTATACCATGCATCTTTGTTTTGGATTTGTGTTTTCAAGTTGCTTCTATTTTATTTTGAAGGAGTAACTTAGAAAACCTTGAAAGAAGAGCTCACTTTCAACAAATTAGAGTGAAAAGGCGCAGGTAAATAAAGTCGCGTGGACTAATTCATAAACACCGTGCAGAAGCTACCTTCTTTTCGTCGCGTCTTCTGTTGGTTTGATATACCAAGCAGAAAGGTAAATGTCTCGCTTCCTTTACGCTGTCACAGAACATGTCTTCTTAATCACCTTTTGCACATGTTGAACCCCATCTTGGTCATAACTGAGGCATATGCTACATTGAAACCATGGTGAAATCATGCTTTTTTCTTCCACCTTAGGGAAATTTCACTGCTTTATTGAATGAAACAGGCATTTCAAATACAAATTAAAGATAACTACTATTAGTAAGTTTGATTAGGCTCATAGAGACAAATAACAGCCAAAACAGCCTGACTCAAGTTTGCTACAAAAAAAAAAGTTTAATCCACTGCCTCTAAGTATGCAAGAAAAATTTCCTGATGGAGATTCTTTACTTATTTTGCCTTCTCTGACTCTTCACTGTGGGCCTGTAGGCTTCGCTGCCTGGTGTCAGGTGGGATCTTAGTTTTCCAACCAAGGATCAAACCCACATCCCCTGCATCGGAAAGCTGATTCTTAACCACTGGGCCACCAGGGAAGCCCCCCAATGGTATTTAAAAATGTCGGCTTTGGTTATCAAGGCCACTCATTAGATGAGCAGGGGATCGCTGTCATTTCTGTTATTGATGGTCTATTTTATTCACTCCTTTTTCTCTCCTCCATTCCAATATTGCGCCCTTAGGCATTCAGTTGGATTTTGCATTTGTTAGATATGAACAACAGCATACCTATCAGACTGGAAACTTATTCAGAAGCATGCATTTATATAATCTTCCATTTTTAAGTCATGAGACTAACAGCATATTTTACTGTACATGCCTCTGGTGCCCTAGTTTGGGACCTGCTTAAATTCTCAGTAGCATCCTAAGAAAAGTGTCACAGAGAGCAACATTTAGCCATAAAGACATTTCTAATGTCACAGTGAGGTAGAGTGTAAGTTGTGTGCTTTGTAATAATACAGTAAATGATTGCAAATAGTGTTTTATATAGAAAAGGTTCAAAGTGGTTCGAAAATTTTTGTATGGAGCCATTTTTTGAATCTGTTTACTCGTGTATTAAATGCTCCCAGACTTAATAACCGGAAGCTTCTATGTTTGTATTGTATATCAGGAAGGGAAGGGCCTTACAGTTGATCTTAAGTGTTGGTGTGCCCCATTTTGCCTTGGGGATCACGACTCCAGCGTTTCCTCCCTCACTCTTGTGTTGTCCCATGATATTTGCTGCTTCCTGAAGTCAATATAGACGGATCTGAGCCAACTTAAGTGTTGTCTCAATATTTACCTACAGAGGAAATTCCATTTGAGAAAACCGCAGAGTATGGCCATTCCTGGAACAACTGGGAGATGGTTATTACTGTCGGAAAGAACTGTCTGCTCTGCCCTGCTTTACTGTAAAAGGGACCAAACGAGTGTTTTAAAAATCCAGCTCAAATTCAGAGGCATTTTGTATATTTAAAGTACCCACATATCTAAGATTGTTCATGACTGGCTTCATAAACTGCTTTTCTTTCAATTAACAATATTAGAAATGTAGTCTCTTAGTAAAACTTTTACAAAGTTTTGTGAATCAAAACAAATCCTTTATCAAGCGAAACGTCCTGCATTTCTCTTCTTTTTTAAATACAGACTTGGTATAAGTGCTGAGAATGAAACAAACGTCGTTAGAGAGGACTAGTCCGTAGGAGAGCCAAAGAGCAGCGTCTGTACTCAGCTTTCCTGCGTCCTCTCCTCCCAGCTCCTCAACAAGCTTTCTTCCCGCCCTGTCTACCTTGCCCCTGTGCACGTTAATGTCTGTTCAGAATTTGGTGATGAATCAACGTCGTAAAATTCCGTTGGCCAGGCTTCTCTGACCGCGGGGCCCTCAGGATGCTGTGTCACAAACACTGTCTCATCACTAGAGCTGCTGCACAAAGACACAGGAGCCGCCTCCAACTCCTCCCGCCCGCGGCAGGGGAGGTCCTGCAGGTAGTGGTGCGTCTCTGATGCTGGCGGTGGCCTTGCCCCGCTGCTTTGGGACACGCACCTGGCTTCAGTGAGGAGGAGCAGGGGGGAGTGCGCACCCACCCCAGACGCAGACCCGCTGCAGACTCTTGCCAAAGCCAGCTCTTTTTCCCTCTACCCGCGTGCTCATGTAACAGAGTGTGTGTGTGTGTCTTTCTCGTTTTGCCTTGCACGTGTTTGAAATGGTTGTTTGCACATCTTCTTTTACCCACTTGATTGTGCAGTTCCCAGGGGTCAGGGTTGTTTTTCACTCCTGCACAGAGCAGGCGTGCAGGAAATGTGTGTAGAGTAACTGAGCGAAGGAACCTGTTAGACGGGCAGCTCAGCCTGGCAGCAGCGTGAGTCTGGGTTCAGATGATGACGATGAAGTCGGCAGAAGCAGGTAGATGCGATGTGCAAGAAGGGGACTGAGAGGCAGGTGAGCAAGGTTCTGGGAGTCGGGCCCTGCCTCAGCAGAGGGCGAGCTCGTGGGCAGAGCTGGAGATGGGGACTCCACCAGAGCAGGGTCGTGAGAGACGATGAGGTGAATGAACATGGAGAAACTATGTCAAAAATCTTCTCAAAGAAACCTTCTCTAAATGCATGTCCCTCCCAGCCTGCGAAATCCCCTCCCCTCACCCAGCCCAACCCAGTTTCCCAAGATCGCTGTTCAGATAAATGACTTTCGAGCAGAAAAAACCCTCTTTGATAGACCCAGCGGATGCACTTGTTTTAAAGAGTGTCTCCCTCTGTTCCTGAAGGTCATGGTCCTCTGTAGACTCAGGAGGAGGGGAAGGGATGGGGAACCTGGAGACTGGTAAGAGGGGGTTGAGGGTCAGCCCTCAGCCTCAGAAGCACCCCCTTCAATTCAGTTCAGTCACTCAGTCATGTCCGAATCTTTGCGACCCAGGAATTGCAGCATGCCAGGCCTCCCTGTCCATCACCAACTCCTGGAGTTCACCCAAACCCATGTCCATAGAGTCAGTGATGCCATCCAACCATCTCATCTTCTGTTGTCCCCTTCTCTTCCTGTGCTCAAACTTTCCCAACATCAGGGTCTTTTCAAATGAGTCAGCTCTTCATATCAGGTAGCCAAAGTATTTGAGTTTCAGCATCAGTCCTTCCAGTGAACACCCAGGACTGATCTCCTTTAGGATGGACTGGTTGGATCTCCTTGCAGTCCAAGGGACTCTCAAGAGTCTTCTCCAACACCACAGTTCAAAACCTTCAATTCTTCAGCACTCAGCCTTCTTCACAGTCCAATTCTCACATCCATACATGACCACAGGAAAAATCACAGCCTTGACTAGATGGACCTTTGTTGGCAAAGTAATATCTCTGCTTTTAAATATGCTGTCTAGGTTGGTCATAACTTTCCTTCCAAGGAATAAGCGTCTTTTCATTTCATGGCTGCAATCACCATCTGCAATGATTTTGGAGCCCCAAAAAATAAAGTCTGAAACTGTTTCCACTGTTTCCTCCTCTATTTCCCATGAAGTGATTGGACCAGATGCCATGATCTTCGTTTTCTGAATGTTGAGCTTTAAGCCAACTTTTTCACTCTCCTCTTTCACTTTC
>SJYX01002548.1:415871-436056 GCA_006410675.1 Oreotragus oreotragus
TTGTTTTTGCTTTGGCTCCATCCCTTCATTCTTTCTGGAGTTATTTGTCCACTGATCTCCAGTAGCATGTTGGGCACCTACCAGCCTTTGGAGTTCATCTTTCAGTGTCCTCTTTTTGCCTTTTCATGCTCTTCATGGGGTTCTCAAGGCAAGAAGACTGAAGTGGTTTGCCATTCCCTTCTCCAGTGAGCCACATTCTGTCGGACCTCTCCACCATGACCCGTCCATCTTGGGTGACCCCATATGGCATGGCTTAGTTTCACTGAGTTAGGCAAAGCTGTGGTCCATGTGATCAGATTGGCTAGTTGTCTGTGATTGTAGTTTCAGCTTGTCTGCCCTCTGATCCCGTCTCTCAGTGCCTACCGCCTTACTTGGGTTTCACTTACCTTGGATGTGGGGTCTCTTTTCACGGCTGTTCCAGCAAAGCGCAGCCGCTGCTCCTTACCTCTGATGCAGGGTAGCTCCTTTCGGCCGCTGCCCCTGACCTCAGGGGCAGGGTAGGTCCTCTCAGCCACGCTCCTGTGCTGTCGCAGCCTCCGCGCACCCTTGCTTAGGGTGAAATCGGCACCCGGAGCCCTGCGTGGGTGTCCTCTGGGCCATGTTGCCCTAGCCACCCTTTGTGACCCAAGCGTTGCCTGGACACCGTGTGCACAATCTCGGGCCCCTGGAGCCTCAGCCACGTCTGTCCCCACATCCTGGAGAAACACAGATGTGAGCAGGGGGTGGGGGGCCAGGGGCGGGTGTGCTCGCTGGGGTCCAGGAGCCACACAGCAGGTGTTGAGAAGGGCCTGTCTTCAGTCCCAGCCCCCAACTCTTGCACACCTTGTACGGAGCTCCCAAGGGCGTCTCTAAAACTGCCAGACGACACGATGCCGGGTGCTCCCGAGTGTTCGTCCACTGCGTCTGCTCCTGGCGACTTGGGCTGTGGTCTCATCTTAACCCAGAAGCATGCCCTTCTGGTTGGAGGAGCATCTGACACCCACGGCTCTGGGGTTGGAAGGGAAAGCTGGGCGCTGGGCCATCCTGCCAGAGCCCTGTCCTCAGGAAACCATCTCGCGGGGTCGTCTGCTGGTGAAGAGATGGCTGGCGGCCGCTGACCTTCTGTTAAAGCCAGAAAACGGGTGACCGGCGGGCCTTGTACCTCCTGCTCCTTCCTTCAGGCTGTGCTTTTCAAGGGGCAAGACCCTCAATCTGGAGAGACCGTGCCTGCAAGACGTTAAACCGAGGACCTCGAAATGAGTGATCCTGGGCCTCAGGAAGGTCATCGGAACTAAACGTGCCTTTGGGTCAGGAGACTTCTCTCCCCTTTTCTAACAACGTCCGAGCACAGTGTAAGCCCTGCTTTCCCAGCCGCCCCGCTGAGGGTCTCTGCCGGGTTCGCAGAGCCGTGACGTCCTGCCGTCTGCTCCAGCCCTGAACACTTGTTCTGGGCCCCTTCCATCACCCCTGCTCCTCGTCCCGCCACACTGCGGGCCGTCACTTCCCCACGCTGGTGCCTGTCTGTTCCCCAGGACGCCCTCAATGGCACGAACATGTGTGCAGGTCAGACGTAATAGAAAGGAGACCAAAGCTGAGCCTGGGCCCCGCGGTCGTGGCCGGTTATCGGGGCGAGTCGCCGTCCAAGTCGGTCGCTGGCTGCCCCGTCTTGTCTCCTGGGCGACGCTAAGAAGCTCCGGTCTCCTTGGGGGAAACCCAGGCTCGTGTCCTGCCTCCCCCTCGCGGCCTCTCTGCCCCAAACACCCACCTCTTGGGCCTCAGCCCCGGAAGCCCCACAGTCGCTTCCTTCACCCGAGCCCTGCGGGGTCCTTGACTTCACCGCATGGATGGCTTCCCTTTCTCCTCAGGCCTCACCTTTCATCAGAAAGAATTCATTGACCTGTTTTTGCAGAATAAAGCTAAATTTTATCTGCTAACCCAGTGTGGAAGTAGCTGCATCCAGGTATAGGTGGATAGCCCTCGCCACTGTTACAGTGCAGCTCACTGCTGAGGCCCAGGGATGTCTGCAGACCGGCTGTGTGGTCAGAGCCCCAGCGTATCCCTGGGTGTTGTGCCGATGCAGCCCACTGCCCTCCCGGCAAGGAGACGCTCCACCAGGGAATCAGGACCGCAGCCCTGGTGGTGAGAGAGGCCCAGACCGCTGTGGAGAGCTGTATGGAGGCTTCACCGTGGCTCAGCTGGTAAAGAATCCACCTGCAGTGCAGGAGCCCCGCGTTTGACCCCTGGGTCAGGAAGATCCCCTGGAGAAGGAAATGGCCGCCCACTCCAGGATTCTTGGCTGGAGAGTCCATGGATAGCAAGATCTGATGGTCGACATACAGTCCATGGGCTTGCAAAGAGTCGGACAGGACTTAGCGACTACACCACCGCCAGAAAATGGAATACAGAGTTGCCACGTGATCCCAGCAGTCCCACTCCTGGGTGTATCTGTGCAGGCGAAATTTCTATAATTCAAAAGCATACGTGTACTCCAGCGTTCACAGCAACACTCTTCACAACAACCAAGACGTGGAAACAAGGTGAGTGTCCACCAGCAGACGAATGGCGGAAGAGGCTGCGGCACTCACAGACGTGGACTCACAGACGTCATCAGGCGGAAGAGGAATGAAGCAGGACTGTCTGCAGCAGCAGCTGGGCCTCGAGATGATCGTACCACGCGAAGGAAGTGAGATGGAGGCAGACAGGCCCGACATGAGATCATTTATGCGTGGACTCTAACAGGACAGAGATGAATTTATCTACAGAACAGAGCTAACAGCACACACAGAGCAGAGACGGGCTCACAGAGAGAGGACATACTTCTGGTTACCAAAGGCGGGTTGTGTGGGGGTTGCGGCTGAGCAGATGCAGACTGTTACATGTAGGATGGATAAACAAGGCCCTCCTGCACAGCACAGGGAGCTGCGTTCACTGCTGTAGAGGAGAAGCAGATGGCAAGGGATATATATGTGTGTGAACCAAATCGCTTTGCTGTACAGCGGAAATTAACGCGATGCTGTATTTACTCGATGAAATAAATAAAATGGTGACCCTGAGTCACGCAGTCACCCAGCCCGTGTTCTTTATCCCCTGGGTCAAATAGAGGAGGATGCCTCGTGGGTGTCTGTATCAGGGATGGGGGTGGACCAGGGAGTGTGAAGTGGGCATCGTGGTGAATCAGAATAAAGAGACCCCCTGCCCTGTGCCACCGCACACACCTGAGCTCCGGTCCCTGCACGCCCATTCTGTCTACCGCCTTCGTCACCGCAGACAGCGGCCCTTGGATCATGGCTTACTGTCCTCTCTTCATGGTGCTGAGAAAATTCAGCCAGTGCTCCTTCCACCTAATGCCTAACATGGTTAGCGTTTTATTGTGTTTCCTTCTAATCTTGTTTCCAAGCTTTTTTTTTTTTTCTTTTCCAGAGTTGCATTTTAAATGTATGTAAATGTTTTTTTAGCTTTCACAATCAGTGAAAAAAATCTCTAGCTTTAATAGAAAAATGGACAGTTCAGTAGAAAACAGTTCACTAAGCAGTTTATCTAAACTTATAGCCGGAAAACAAAATTTAAAAGTTCAGCCTCTCCAGCAATCAATGAAATGCAATTTAAAGTAATGATTTCATTTTTCATCCACAGTTAAAATAAATGAAAGCAATAATGATGTAACGAGGCTGGTGCAGGGCTGGGCGCATGTGTAGAGCTCCAGGAATGAGTGCATTCTGCCCGTGGCTGAGGCTTTAAGCGTCCGCACCCTGAGCCAGTGGTTCTGTGGTTTCAGATCTGTGCTGGTGGATATAGCTGAGAAACACTCAAAGACGTCAGCACTGTCTCGTCTAAGAGAGAGAATTGAGGAGCACCCTGAAAGAGGTAGCATCCTGTTCCCAATGAGGGGACAAATCAATCACACGTCTCTGATCCCAACAGTGAACTATTTTGCACATATTTAGAACATCTTAAAGAATCGCTGCTGACACGGATGAAGAGGTTCGCTGTCTAACTGTAGGTGTAGAGGGTGGCGGGGTGTGATCAAGTGTCGTATGAATGTGGACGGAAGGGGCTGGTGAGCAAAGCAGCAGTGTCGTCCCGGGCTCTTAGGACTGCAGGCGGTTTTTACTTCCTTCTCGACAGCTCCCCCTGTTTCCCAGATTAGTTTCAGTGAGTGGGTGTTTCCCTTGTATACAGGGGAGGAAAAGTTATCTAAAGAGGAAAAAGAAGAAAACCGCACTCTGGTAGCAGCATCTCATAAGCGTGTTAACCATTGCAAGATGGGAAAATCCTAGGACACACGGCGTGTGCCTGGCCCCTGACTCTACCTGATCCATCTGCTAAGAACTGCTGACTGTTTTCTTGAGAGATCAGAGGAAGAAGGCAGGCACTGCGTCTTTTCAGGTGGCTGCCAGCTGCCCCTTTGCCCCCTCCTCTGATCCCCTCGCCTCTCCCTTCTGTCAGTGGATTTTCCTGAGGCTGCTCACGTCTGGTCAGTAGTTGAAGTCCCCCTTTCATAAACAATTTGTGAAATGGTTTGGAGTTTTCCAAGGACAGTACAGGGTGCCGGAGTCAACCCAGATGATCGTCAGAGCTCGGGGTGCTTGCAGACAGACCACCGTGTTTGGCGAGGTTTGGATTCTGCTCAAAGAACAGGCCCAATCCTACCTTGATTTAGAGAAGACTAGACACCTTGAGAAGGAAATGGCAATCCACGCCAGTACTCTTGCCTGGAAAGTCTCATGAACAGAGGAGCCTGGTAGGCTACAGTCTATGGGATCGCAAAGAGTCGGACATGACTGAGCAACTTCACTTCAGTTCAGACACGTTGATGGAATATTACACAGTCATTAGACACCACAGACTAGATTGCAACATCAAAACATGCTAGGAAAGGCAGCAAACAAACTAATACCTATTTATGGTTACAGCAGTGTTAAAAACACATTACTCATATTGAAGGGAAACAGAGGGAGCGTGGAGAAGTGAAAATGATTAATTTCATGGCAGATGATAGTTGTTTTTTTTTTTTCCTCAAATTCTCTGTGTGTGCATGCTAAGTTGCTTCAGCTGTGTCTAACTCCTTGCGACGCTACGGACTGTAGACCGCCAGGCTCCTCCATCCGTGGGGTCCTCCAGGCTAGAATACTGCAGTGGTTGCCATGCCCTTCTCCAGGGGATCTTCCTGACCCAGGGATCGAACCCAAGTTGTTTACGTCTTCCGCATTGGCAGGCCGGGTTCTTGACCACCAGTGCCACTTGGGAAGTCCTGTAATTCTGCAGTGAATGTTTACTGAGCTCGCACCGTACGCCAGACACCGGGCTGGGCCCATGTATTCATCTTTAAATGTGGTTATGTAATATGTGAACTCCTAAAGAAATGTAAGGTGGGATGGTGGACTTCATTCTCAGATTTGTCACCAGAGGGGCTTCCCTGGTCGTCCAGTGAACTTTCAGAATCCTCCTTCCAGTGCAGGTGACGCGGGTTCAGCCCCTGGTAGAAGAAGATCCCGCATGCCTTGGGGCAGCTAAGCCCTTGCTCTGCAGCTGCAGAACCGAGCCTAGCCCACGGGTCCTCTGAGGCAGCAGTTCCATCCCGGGCACATGGTTCTGTCTCCCTAATTGCCGTCTCCTGCCCACTGCCCCACCCACCTTTTAGAGCGTAGTGAGCCACTTCCCATTCAGTGTAGACAGGCAATGGTGCCGCCCTTCCACCCACTGTCCTGTGCAGCGAGCTCTCCCGTCCGGAGTCGTGGCCCAGAGCGTGTGTGGGAACATCAGGAGCCTCGCCTGGCACTGCCACTCAGAACCAGTGCAGGGTCCCCTCGGAGAACAAAGCAAGGTGGATCTCATGAGTCCCTGGGGATCTGGAAGTTAGGTTTGCGTTTTGTTCTCTAAGGATTCCTGCCACCTCAGGGGCTGGTTTGTCTTCATCACCACCGCCCTGCAGGGGCAGCAATGCCAGCCTTGTTTCCGGAGACACTTCCACCAGACTCAGCTGGACTGAGGGACACGAGAAGCCGACAGGGGGCACCAGCCTCTCCCCTCCTGGCCCCTGCAGGTTGGCAGGCTTCTGTCCGCGCTTCCTCTCAAAAATCGAAAGTGTCAATCACACAGGCACGTCCAACTCTGTGCGTCCCCACGGACTGTAGCCCACCAGGCTCCTCTGTCCATGGGATTCTCCAGGCAAGAATACTGGAGTGGGTTGCCATTTCCTTCTCCAGGGGATCAAACCCAGGACTCCTGCATTGCAGGTGGATTCTTTACCATTTGAGCCACCAGGGAAGTCCCTTCTCCCTCTTGAAGGCCATATTAAACAGGCCCAGGACTCATCACCTAAGGAGACAACTCACACACGGAATGGAGAGGTGGAATGGAGAGGTAGAATGCATTTGAAAGGACATTGGGGGTGCTAATCTATACCGTCTTGCCAGCGAGAGTCTGTTAGGTCGGTGGAAAGACTATGAAGAGCGGTTCCTTTGACACCTGGTCCTCGATTCAGCTTCCAGTCCCCCGGCCAGCGAGGGAACTCATGTGTGCTTTCCTGCAGCAGTTAGAAAAAGATTAAGTGGAGCCGGAGATCAATCTCCTTTTATAATTTTTCTTCCCGAAGTGGAGAAACTCAGAATGCATCACCCAGAACCCGGGGGATTCAGGGAGGTCTGTGACCCGAGAAGACGTGCATGTGCCTGCAGCCAGGCACATGGAGGCAGGGCCACAGCAGAGTGAGGCGGACCCCCCTGCCCCCCGCCGCCAAAGGAGGCTGGGAGCGCAGGAGACATGGTCCTGTCATTTAGGGACAAAGCCAATCAATAGTTGCTTCATTTCTGCCAGTTCAGAGAAAGAATGTGTTTCCTCCTGGATATAATTGCTTTTGCATAAGAGATTCATTCCTTGGGAGTCAGGTGAGGGGTCTGAGACACCCCCCACCTTGGCTTCCTGCCCTCTCCTCCATCCCTGGTCCCCATCTGGGCTGCAGGGCCGGTGGCCAGCTTCACACTGTCCTGTCGGACCCTGTCTGACCCCCCCACCCCCGCGCCAAGCCAGCCAGACTGTAACCCTGCGGGTCTGCGGGCCTCGCGGTGACATCTTGCAAGTCGCTGTTGTGATGGGGAGGCTCTCCTCCCAGGGTGGCTGACCTTGATCTATGAGCGCCACGGAGGGAAAGACATTTCCAGAAGCTCGGTGGACTCTGCCCCACAGAGAATGGGAAGAACTTAGTCTGAGGAGACGGGGTCACAGAGAGTCGGACTCGGCCTAGCAATTGAACGACATCAACAAAGTGTGAGGACCAGGGAGCTCCTTCTAAATTCGGACTGAAGTGAGAGAGCGTCTGAGGCTCCGGGTGCAGGGCTGTACTGTGGGCAGGAGGCCGTACCCTTTCCTGGACCAGCCTCGATGGGGGCCCCGGCACCAGAGTGAGGCCACGTCCAAAGGCTGCCCGGAAAAAGCTCGTGTTGCATTGGGTCTCGCACTATTCAAGTCTGGTTACCTTGGCAGCATTTTCCTGGGTTTTAGGTGAGAAAACCTTCAGAATGGAGCCAGAAGAACAGAGACTGTAATTCAGAAAGGATGTTAGTTAGATCGAAGACCCTTAGAACCCAGCCTCCACCGTGTCACTCAGCAGATGGTCGGGCCACTTTCTGCTCCCTCACGTGTAAAATGGTGAAATCATGCCAGAGAAGACGCGAGAAGGCCCAGGGCAGCCGAAGGAGGTGCCTGGACCACAGTGGACCCGCCCCACAGGTTCGCTCTTGCTAGTGAGAACTGACTTGGCTTCCATGAACCTTTTATCCCACGTAAAACTCATCTCAACTCCAGCTTTTAAAGCAGCAACTAGCCACTTTCCTTTTCTAGCCTTCAAAAACAGGAGCTAAGCTCTCACTTGCCACCACACCCTGAGCTGGGCGTTGTGCAGTCATGTCCAGAATTCACTTTGAAAGCAAGATTTTTGAAAACCTGGGAGGAAGGTAAAACCTACCTGCAGAAGTTAACAGGCTTCAAAAATGTCATGCTTGAAGGTGAGAAAGTTGACTCTATTTACTGCTAACCAACCTTAGGAGAGGAATGCTAAATTGTGTTTATAATATACCTCCTCCCAAGTTTACTGTAATAGATGCCAATGTGAAAATGTGTGTGTGCCGGTATACCAAATCTGTGCCAGGCGAACCTGTGGGGTGAGGTGTGTGCCTGGCTTTTGTGCATCCCTACCTGCGTTCTGGTCCAGGTGTTCAGAACGTGCTGTTCCGAAACCACACTGATGATTCTGTCCTCAGAGCCCTCAGCTAACTGCTGACCATCCCGGGTGTCGGGTCATTCCAATGCCTGATCCTATGGTCCCCACTCTTTTGCCACCAGAAAGGAGGGTCCTTATAAACTCAGGTTAATCAATACTATGTCTCCTAAGCCCCATCCCCACATTGAACCCTCTGTCAGAGAATTAGTATTTCATCTGTTTTGCAAAATAAACCTTAACGTTAATAGCCAGTCATTGTTGCACTCTTTGGACACACTCACACACAGCCTGTTAGCCTTCCACACAGCGGTCCAATCTGCATTCCTCTTCAGTGTTCTCAGGATAAATGGGTTGAAGCTTTCATAGCCGCAGAGACAATTATCAAGTGCTGTCAGGTAAAAACCAATGAAAGAGAAAAATGCAGCATCTGAAGAGTGACTTGTGAGATGATGTAAATATTTTATTTTCCTTTTGGAAAGCCCTCGCCAGGTCTGCCCCTTCACCACTAATCTCTGAGCAGCCCGATGATTTACAAGGCCCTGTCGTTCAGCTTTTAGGCTGGGAGGAAAGGGAAACCGCTGCTTCCGGGGCGAGGTGAGGCTGTTAGCGGGACATTCCCAGGCAACGTGACTGGTGCTGTTGCATCGGTCCTGCAGACAAGTGGTAGCACTCTGCGGAGTCGTTTATCCTGAGCAAGTTGCAAGAAGGCCATTCTTCAGTGGACCTAGAATCAGCATCTAGGTATCTCCGGCTAGTCTGGCTATCTACAGCCGTGTGACAAAGTGCCCCCGGCCCGCTCTGCTGACCGTGTTATCCTTGTTTGTGCAGCCATGTTCATGTTCCCCAGCGTCAGGGCACAGTCGGGGAGAATGCACCAAGGGTGGAGTGAGGCATCTTACCTCTGGGGTCTGACAGAGGCTCCTGCAGGACCTCTGGGGCTTCGGCAGGAGAACACATCCTGTCCTTGTGGCCGGAGAGTCCTCGCCAGTGGCTTCAGCTCTCTAAAGTCTTTATAAGGCAGCTGATGGCTCCAAGGGTGAGTGTTCCAGCCTCACTCATGGTTAGAGAAGTACAAGTTAATATCTGCAAGTTATACTTTGTCATCTGTTGAACTGGCAGAGATTATTTTAAAGTTTATAATACTCTATGCTATCAAATGTGCAGGGGGTGATAGGCGCTTTCATCTGTGTTATTTGTAGAAATGCAAATCAGTACAGCTCTTCTGTAAGGCAGTTTCACAATATCTGTCAGAATTTAAAATACACACTTCCTTTGATCCAGATTTTATCTATCCCATCAATATCTTAATATAGATATTCAAAGATGTTTGCCTGTGTGTTTATTGCTGTTTCATGTAACGTCAAAAACTGTTCTTCCATGGACGACTAATGAAGTTATACAGGAAACTAGTCATCATTTCATCCACCAATAAGAAAAGATTACCAGGATATATTGAAAGAACCAAGTCTTGCATAATTCTGTAGATGGTTATCCCATTTTCTGTTTTTAATAGACATATATACTTCTCTTGGAGAGGAAATTGGCAACCCACTCCAGTATCCTTGCCTGGGAAATCCATGGACAAAGGAGCCTGGCGGGCTACAGTCCATGGGGTCGCAAGGAGTTGAACATGACTGAGCGACTAACATTTTCACACTTTCACTTTCATAGACTTCTCTATGCCTAGAAAACATCTAAAAAGATACAAAGGTAGTTGCAACCCAGTGTTATCTCTGCAGCAGGGCACTGGAATTGTGGATATCTTCTGTTCTTCAGTTCATAACCCCCTTCTGTATAATTTAATTTTTTTACTATGAACGTGTATTATTTTTATAATAAAACAGTAATTTTAAAACCCAGAGTGGAAGACATTCATTTATTAGGGCTCCCTTTGCCAGAAACAGCCTATATAAGTGGATCAGCCCCTGTTGACAGAACTTACCCCACCATCGAGAGCAGGTATCAACGACTTAACAAACAGTGAAGGTAATAAAAATTTTAGGAAAACCGATTAGAATCTCTTGAGGGGATAAGTCTCTGCCTAGATGAGTTTTTCAGCCCAGTAGAAATAGGAAAAAATATTTTGGAAGGAAAGACACTTTCTGAGTTGTCATCTAATGCCATGCATTTTATTATTTTTTGTCTTTTGAACTTTTTATTTTGTATAGCCAATTAACAATGTGATGATAGTTTCTGGTGAGCAGGGAAGGGACTCTGGCATCTGTGTACATCAATGCCATGTTTTCCTGTCAGCCAAAGTGGCACATTTATTGTCAAAATTTGGAAAATACCAATTAGCTCAAAGAAAAAATGTAATCTCACATTGGCTTTATTTTGGGGCTTCCCAGGTGGCTCAGCTGTAAAGAGTCTGCCGGCCATGCAGGAGAAATAAGAGACATGAGTTCAATCCCTGGGTCGGGAAGGTCTCCTGGAGGAGGGCATGGCAACCCACTCCAGTATTCTTGCCTGGAGAATCCCAAGGACAGAGGAGCCTGGTGAGCCACAGTCCATGGGATTGCAAAGAGTTGGACACGACTGAAGCTGAAACTCCAGTACTCTGGCCCCCTCATGTGAAGAGTTGACTCATGGAGAAGACTCTGATGCTGGGAGGGATTGGGGGCAGGAGGAGAAGGGGACGACCGAGGATGAGATGGCTGGATGGCATCACCGACTCGATGGACGTGAGTCTGAGTGAACTCTGGGAGTTGGTGATGGACAGGGAGGCCTGGCGTGCTGCGATTCATGGGGTGGCGAAGAGTCGGACACGGCTGGGCGACTGCACTGGACTGAAAGTGACTTAGCATGCGTGCCCACAGGCTTGTTTACTGCTCCCGTGCGGTGCTCAGTCGTGTCTGACTTTTTTCGACCCACGGACTGTAGCCCGCCAGGCTCCTCTGTCCGTGAGATTCTCCAGGCAAGAACTCTAGAGTGGGTTGCCAGTTCCTCCTTCGGGGGCTCTTCCCAGCTCAGGGATGGAACCTGTGTGTCCTGCATTGCAGACAGATTCTTTACCTGCTGAGTCATCAGGGAAACCCTTGGGCTATAAATTTAGACTCAGAGAACAGTTCCAAGATTACATCTAAACAAAAAGCTGGGCTGAGGACTGATTAGAATGAATTTTGAGATTTTGAAGGAAGCTGACTGATGGGTAGAGAGTTAAAAGGTGTCTGTCTGAGAGAACTAAAAGCATTCTTGGAAAGTACTCCAATTTCCAGCCAAGATAGGTTCACATTTCCTGCGAGAGGGAGTCTTGAAGCAACGCTGCAAAAACTGCAGAGATAAAGACATTGAAGTCCATCCTGCAGATAAGAGTCTGGGTTTGTTTATTCATTAATTGAATTTAAAAGTATTTATCGAGGACCCCACACAGGACTCTTTCTACTTCCTGAGTATTTTCCTAGGACACTGCTTATTATTCACTTGAGAAGCGGTCTGACTTTCAATAAACAAAGACAAACCATGAGATACACAGGAGGTTGATGATTGGCCTTTGAAGTGCTTTCAGGTCATTATTTTCATACTGTGTTCACACAGGACCTGATTTACATTCATTTGCAGCCTTCAAATATCTAATTTTGGGCAAAGCTTGGCCGAGGGACATAGGCGGCCTCTGAACTGTCTTTGGCTGGGTGTGAAGTGAGAGGTCAGGGAAGAATCTCAAACTACATCTCAGCTTAAAAGGAACACTTTTTTTTGTAATTAAAAAATCATCTGATATCATTTGAACCTTCTTAACAATAGATTTGTGTCACCCTCTTTAGTTAAAACTCTGGGTGTGGAAAAGAGGCTTGGAAGGAGTCTGGATGGAGCAGAGAGCAGAGGTGGAAACCAAGTAACAGTGTCTGGGCCTGCCCCGCCACCGTGCAGGGGCTGAGGAGCCCCTCTGAGACGTGGGCCTTGTGAAGCATCCCCCGAAGCCCCGTGGGTCACGCGAGTCCGCAGGACCACACTCCCAGCCTCACTGGAACTCGGGCAGCTCATCAGCGGGCCCACCAGCCACTGGGAGCCTCCGCTCACCTCTGCCAGTCTCCTGGGACTGGTCCCCAGGGAGGAAGGCCGTCGGTCGGTGCATCAGTCAGGACTGCGTGCGTGCTTCACTCACTCATGCCCAGCTCCTTGCGACCCTGTGGACTGCAGCCCACAAGG
This sequence comes from Oreotragus oreotragus, assembly GCA_006410675.1. Lineage (NCBI taxonomy): Eukaryota > Metazoa > Chordata > Mammalia > Artiodactyla > Bovidae > Oreotragus > Oreotragus oreotragus. The sequence continues at coordinate 428,215 of SJYX01002548.1, forward strand.
CTCCTCTGTCTGTGGGATTTCTCAGGCAGGAGTACTGGAGTGGGTGGCCATTTCCTCCTCCAGGAGATCTTCCCAACCCAGGGACTGGACCCAGGCCTCCTCATCTCCCACGCTGGCAGATGGGTCCTTCACCACTGAGCCACCTGGGAAGCCCCCTATCAGTCAAGATCAGCCAGGTCAGGTCCGCGCTGGCAGGTAATCCGAGAAACGCCAGTTACCAGGAGTGCATTTCTCACTCCCTCTCCCTGTCTGCCTGTCCACATGGTCACTTGCAAGAGGGCGGGCACAGCAGTGCCCCCACGTGCCTGGCAGGAGAGGGGAAGGGTGGGCACGGGGCAGCACAGTCTGCTCGCAAAACTCTAGCACTCCTCCCACACTGTGTTTCAGTTCCTCAGACCTCGGGGAAGGACCATGCACTGCAGTAGACGCTTTGTTTTTTTTTTCCTAAGTATGGGATATTACCAATAGCATTCAATTGATTTCTTTAACTTTTATTTTATATTGGTGTATAGTTAGATTTACAATGATACGTTAGTTCCAGGTGTACAGCAAAGTGATAATTCAGTACCCAGACAAGCATCTGTTCTTTTTTCAAATTCTTTTCCCCTCTAGGTTATTATAGATTATTGAGCCATGTTCCCTGTGCTATAGGGTAGGTCCTTGTTGGCCATCTGTTTTAAATATAGTAAAGTAGACTCGATTTTTGTGGTCTTTGAATGCCTAGTACAGCTTTTTACAAGTGCACCCTGGAACAGCAGGCCCTGTGGGGCGGTACTGAGTAAGACAGGGGGTGACTTGTCTGGAGGATCCATTCTGACTTGTCTGACCCCCTCTCAGCCACTTCCTTACTGATCCCCTACTCCTTGCCGCCGCTTTGAGCCTGCTTATGCCCAGGACTGTTTGGTTCATCTTTGCAAAGCTCAGCTTTGATGACGTCACCCCCGCACACAGAAATTTGTGCTGGTTTCCAACTGTCTCTGGTTCCGCCATGTAAACCAGTCCTCCAGCCAGGGCAGCATCCCTGGATCTTGTTAAAATGCAGCTCTGAGGCCCGACCCCAGACCAACTGAATCAGAATCCGCATCTTCACACAATCCCAGGAGATTTGTGTGCACGTTGAAGTCAGAAAAGCTCTTAACTGTGGCCCTGGTTCTCACACTCGGTAGCACATTTGAATTACCCAGAGAGACTGAAAGAAGAATTGCTAGGTTTCCAGGTATGGAGGCAGGTCTTGCACCAAGACTCTTAGAGCTCCGTGTCGTGTGGCAGAATCTGAGAACCGCACCTATGCAGAAACCCAGGTGACCTCACAGCCACCTTTGGGGTCTCCCCAAACCTTCCCAGGGCCATTTCTACTCAACTGTGCCAGACTGACCTCTGACGCCCAAATGCACCCTGTGCTTTTGAGAAAGTGCAGGTTTCATCCATTCCCAGCAGTCCCCAGGACTCTGTACATGACTGGAGAGGGCACAGAACACCACGCCTGAATTTCCCTTTTGAAGATGCCATGACTGCAAGTCACGGGGATACAAATCCTCCCATTTACTAAACTACCTTTAAAATATTTCCCAGACTAATAGAATTTCAAACTTGATGTCCCCAGACAGAAGGTTGTTTTACGCTGGTTCCTCCTTTGTTCTATTTTTTTACTGAACGTCAGATCTAGAGTAGATAACGGAAAGAATGTGCTTGATTTCATTTACTTAACTTTTGGGGTTACAAAAGTTAAATGGGAGGGATCTTTTTAAAATTTTTGCTTCAGTAGCCATGGTAATCTGCTGTCAAGATTCCCACTGCTCGCTCCAGTTGTGCTGGGGGACACACATTATCATATAAAGACCCTCCACATCTCTGATACCTTTCCCAAGGAATTGAGATGTCAGACACACAGGCGCCTGCAGGGTCCACTGACGCCTGCCACAGGAGAGACCCTGCTCCTGTGGGTGAAGTCTACCCCCCGCCGTGGGCGGAGTCCCTGTTCCCATGGGTGGAGTCTCTGCTCCCGTGAGCGGAGACTCTATCCCTGTGGATGGAGACTCTACTTCTGTGGGCGGAGACTCTATTCCTGTGGGCGGGGCCTCTGCTCCCGTGGGCGGAGACTCTATTCCTGTGGGCGGGGCCTCTGCACCCGTGGGCGGAGTCTCTGCTTCTGTGGGTGGAGACTGCTCCCGTGGGCAGAATCCCTGCTCCTGTGGGAGGAGTCCTCACTCCCGTGGATGGAGTGTTTTCCTTCTCAAATGGCTTCGGAAGAGGATGAACACACTGCTTCCTGCTTCTGCTTGAGCAAGGTGTGCATTTTCAGCAGGACGTGTGTGGGCCCAGCAAGCAGCAATTGCTCTTTTTCCATGAACATTAAATGAGATCCAGGGCCTGAGAAGACTGCAGCGCAGGCCAGGAGGCTCCCTGGGACTTGGTGGCCGAGGCAACCAAGGTGGGCCGCCAGCCTGTGGCCGTCTGCGGCGGTGTCGGGGGCGGGGGGTGGACCTGGCACCAGAGCCTGGGGTCCTCTCATCCATCAGGGTGACCTGCTCAGGCCTGCCTGTCCCCAGCTCTAGGAAGGCCCGGGGCTAGTGCGTGTGCTGTGTGCTCAGTCGCGTCTGACTCTGCGACCCCATGGGCTATAGCCCTCTAGGCGCCTCTGTTTGTGGGATTCTCCAGGCAAGAATACTAGAGAGGGTTGCCATTCCCTTCTCCAGGGGTCTTCCCCACTCAGGGACTGAACCCATATCTCCCATGTCTGCTGCAATGCGGGCAGATTCTTTACCGCCAGTGCCACCTGGGAAGCCGGGGTTAGAGTCAGTCACCTCTTCCTGTGAATACGGAGCATGACTGTGAACGTGGAGTTGCATGCACCTCTAGCAGTGTCCGGGAACCAGACGCTGCGTGCACACACCGCAGCATCTGGTGGGGGATGCAGAATGGAGGCATCTCACCACCCTCTTGGAACCAGAATGATGGGTGCTTTGCAGCATTTTTTAAAAAAATTATTTTATTGATGTGTGGTTGGTTTACAATGTTGTATTTATTTCTGCTGTAGGGCATAGCAGTTCTTTTATACAGATGTATACATTGTTTTTCATATTGTTTTCCACTACAGTTTATTCCAGGATACTGACTATAGTTCCCTTTGCTCTACAGTAGGACCTTGTTGTTTATCCAGCTTATATATAATAATTTGCATCTGCTCATCCCAAACTCCCAATCCTTCCCTTCCCAACCCCCTCCTCCTTGGCGACAGCAACTCTGTTTTTTCTGTACAGACAGTTATTTAAGCACTGGCGTCAAGACCCGACACATCTGGTCCAGGCAGGACTTTGGTGTCTCTTTTCCTCTGGCACCGTCCCTAAAAGAGCAGAAGAAATGAGGAAAAAATGTCATTAAGTGAGATAAATGAAAAGCAGAGAGCGGTTAACTTGACGTCAACTTGAAGATAACGAGAGTGAATACGAGGCTGGTTGCGATGCATGGTGCGTTCCAGCAAGAGCTTTTTATTAGGGGTGGTTTTGCGCTTTAATGGGATGCCCGTGGTGTGTGTTGAGTGCTGTCTACTGTGCAGAGCTGGCCGTGAGACTCTTTCATCAGGGATCTAGAAGTTTCCGCTCTGGATGTTCATTCCACCCTGCATCCCTGAGCTCCCCTTGGAAGGTCCCTCTAAAAGATGCTACATAGGTGCAAGCTCCTGGCCCCTGCTGCTTCCAGTTTCCGCTGCTCCCAGGGTCCCCCAGACCCTTGGTCCTTCCCCGTGTGGACCCTGTACTGGGGGGTCCAGTGCCCTCTCGCCCTCTACTCACTACCACTCTGGGAAGATCTGTGTCACCTCTCCTGGTGGAGCTTTAGAAGCACAATGCCAGGGGACGTCCCTGGGGGCTCAGTGGTAAAGAGTCCGCCTGCCAGTACAGGAGACACGGGTTCCATGCCTGCTCAAAGAAGGTCCCACATGCCCCAAAACAACTAAGCCTGTGCACAGCGACTCCTGCGCCTGCACTCCAGAGCAAGGGACCCTCAAGCACTGCGCCCACATGCTGCGACTACTGAAGCCTGCACACCTGGAACCCAGGATGGTCAGAAAGAGAAGACCCCGCAACGAGAAAGGAGCCCCACAGCTAGAGAGTAGTCCTCGCTCTCTGCTACTAGGAAAAAGCTCTCGCAGCAACGAAGACTCAGCACGGCCAGAAATCAAATAAGTAAATAAAATTATATATACACACATAGAGAAACACAGTGCCAAGTCCTCCTTCCTGCGATGGATGGGGTGATCAGAGTTTAAAAGCGTGTCAGCACTGCAGAGACGGGGCAGCCCTTTGGCCCTGCGCCCCCAGGGTGCAGAGTTCGGGCACGGCTCCTGCCCAGCCGAGTGGCAGCCCCAGAGAACAGAGCATAAGAGCTCACCTCTGTCTTGTTCTACCATGTCTTTCAAAGCCCTGCAGTTGAGTGCATATGTTTCAGTCTCTCCTTGGCTGATCGCCTCGTGCAGTTGATACATAGCAGTACAACCAAACAAAAATTTTAAATCTGTTTTGGAGCAAACTTGAATGGGAGAAAATGCTGCCGTTCTGTGCCGAGAGCGCTTGTGAGCGTATAAACCCCATTGTGTGCGTGTGTGTCTGAACGGCGCTTCCAGAGTGCCATTTATAAAATACTTACAGCAGCTTTACTGATTTCGGTTCATGCAGAGCTCTTTGTGACTGAAAAGGAGGCAGAGCACTTTGCTGATTTAGGAGGTGGTTTGCGGGGCCGTAGGAGCGGGATCCAGGGCAAACGCCGTGCTGGTGAAGAGTCCAGGGCTAACGGGAGCAGAGGGATAGAGCCGCCTCTGAGCTGGGCACAGCTGAACACCAGGGGCGCCTCCCAAGAAAGGGGTCAGAGGCTCACCTGGGGGCCTCTCTCCTTTGCTCTCCCCATGTCTGTGGCCATCGGGTGGGGGGGTCGGCCTTCCAGCATGGAGCTGACCGATGTAGCTGAAATTGATTTCCTTACATCTCCAGCTGCTCTTCCTAAATCCTCATCTGTAACTTGAAGCCAAGTAGAAAACTGACTCCCTCACTCACCGAGATAGAACCCTTGGAACGACAAGCTCGTTCAGGAGAATCAGACAATATCTGTGCAGTTGCTAAGTCATGTCTGACCCTTTGCGACCTCCATGGGATTCTCCAGGCAACAATACTGGAGTGGGTTGCCATTTCCTCCTCCAGGGGATCATCCTGACCCAGGATCGAACCCACATCTCCTACACTGGCAAGCAGGTTCTTTATTAGTGAGCCACCAGTGAAGCCCCTAAGCCTGGGTTTGTTTATGTGTTGCATGTGTGTTCATTTGTATTGTTTTTAAATTGCATGTAAGAGATACCATCGGAGAAGGCAAAGGGACCCCCTCCAGCACTCTTGCCTGGAAAATCCCATGGACGGGGGAGCCTAGAAGGCTGCAATCCATGGGGTCGCTGAGGGTCAGACACAAATGAGCGACTTCAGTTTCTCTTTTCACTTTCACGCACTGGAGAAGGAAATGGCAACCCACTCCAGTGTTCTTGCCTGGAGAATCCCAGGGACGGGGAGCCTGGTGGGCTGCCGTCTATGGGGTCGCACAGAGTCGGACACGACTGACGCGGCTTAGCTAGCAGATACCATACAGTATCATACAAGTCTCTTCTCCACTCTTCTATACTCAGACAGAGTAAGAAGGACAAAGCTGAGGAAGCATCTGGAAAAGTCAGGAAGGTTCTGGGAGCATCTACTCGGTGTCCATTATCGCTGTGGTTTCTGAGGGAGATGCTGAAGAGATAGATGCTCCTGAAAGGGCTGGTATGAAGGGAAAGCAAACAGGTTGAGAACAGTGGAAGTCTGCTCTTCTGGAGCATTTGTATGCTCCTGCACTGCACCATGGGCTGTAAACGTATGGCCCTCATGTCACCCATATAAACCTGCAGTACCCCCGTTTTACATTTAAGAAAACTAAGTTCAAAGAAGTTAAATGTCTTGCCAAGGTTGTACATGCACACATGCATGTTAAAATTTTAAATGTTATATTTTAAGTAATTAAGACGTGCTTAAATTTACGTCTTAATTCATTTAGACATAATCATGAAACCATTACCTGTTCACAAGAATCACACGTGTGTATGAAAAATAACTGAAAGTTTTCATGAAAGGAACCTCAGTGGTTTACATGTTTTCTTTGTTTGTTTTCTATTTTGTTTTTCGGCTGAACCACGGGGCTTACGGGATCTTAATTCCCTGGCCAGGGATCAAACCTGGGCCCACGGCAGCGAAAGCTCTGATTCCTCATCACTGGGCCGCCAGGGAGTTCGCAGTTTGCACTCGACTCTCTCTTGTGTCCCTGCCGTAGTGGAGAGAGCTGGCTTCTTGTTTCGCTTCTGTGTTCCGCCTGGCGCTCTCACTTGTTTCGGCTGAAGTATATGGAGGATTCGACTTTGCCACAGATAAGCTATTGAAAAAGTGAGATGTGTTTTAATCTCTTGAAATCATCGTGGATTGTCTTCTTTGATATTACGCCAAAAACAATAGTAATTCCTTGAAAGTGAGCTGCACTGAGGGATCTGAAACCCTGTCGATGAAGCGCTTTGTTAGTTCCGTGAAAACCCATCGGTCTGTCTGACAGTCTAATGGATCCTTCACCCACGCGTGATTTTCTGACAGTTACGAGAGGCAGTTGGAAAATATCAGTTCACTGAGTTATGCAGCTGCTTCCAAGTTGACACCTTTCATTATCCAAGATCAAAAAACATCACGTTCACTAATATCACCACAGATCTCTTCAGAAACATCTTAAGTGTTGGGAGGCCTTGGCAGAAATGAGTTATCCAAAATTCAGATTTTCACTGGAAAGCTTGCAGTTTATCTTTGGCAAAAAAAAAAAAAGCACACATTGTCAGTTCTTGAAGCAGCAGGCTCACTGCGTTCATTTTCTGAGAAAATCCCACCATCATCTGTCTGCAGTTCTCTCACCTGAAATCGCTTTTCCAGGAAGAAAAGTGCCTGCAGCTCAGTCACAGAAGTGCTTTTCCTCGAGACAACCCTTGTGCGTCAGCGTGTAGCAGGAATGCTCCATGTCCCTGAACAGTCGCTCAGAGTACACAAGCCTGGTGTGCCCTGGGGGGAAAGAGTCAATAAAGGTGAAGCGTCAGTGGAACCAGACTGAGGTTTTTCCTGCAAGTGTGAGATGGTGAAACCTTCCACGAACACCAGCATAGTTGATGCCGCTCCTGGGATCTGTGTTAAGGCACAAGGAGTCTTCTCCTCGTGTGCCTTTGCACCGATGTTTTAAATCTATACACCTCGTAGCTCAGTGCCAAAGAATCCATCTGCCAATGCAGGAGCCACAGGTTCGATCCCTGATCTGGGAGGATTCCACATGCCACAATTAAGACCTTGCACCACAGCTATTGAGCCTGTGATCTAGAGCCCGGGAGCCGCAACTACTGAGCTCACGTGCCCTATCAAATCAGTTCAGTTCAGTCAGTCGCTCAGTCGTGTCCAACTCTCTGCGACCTCATGGACTGCAGCACGCCAGGCCTCCCTGTCCATCACCAACTCCCGGAGTTTACTCAAACTCGTGTCCATTGAGTCGGTGATGCCATCCAACCATCGCATCCTCTGCCGTCCCCTTCTCCTGCCCTCAGTCTTTCTCAGCATCAGGGTCTTTTCAAATGAGTCAGCTCTTCGCATCAGGTGGCCAGAGTATTGGAGTTTCAGCTTTAGCATCAGTCCTCCCAGTGAATATTCAGGACTGATCTCCTTCAGAATGGACTGGTTGGATCTCCTTGCAGTCCAAGGGACTCTCAAGAGTCTTCTCCAACACCACAGTTCAAAAGCATCAATTCTTTGG
>SJYX01002548.1:448098-492520 GCA_006410675.1 Oreotragus oreotragus
GCCCAGCGAGGCTGACTCACTTGCCCCACATCACACAGCTGCTCCGCGCATCTGGGTCCCTGCAGGGTGGCCCGAGAGGACCGCCCTCACCTGCCCCGCGGGCTGACCATGCCGGACGGTCAGCTGACACGCCGGGGCATTTAAGCAAATCCAGAAGGCCAGCCGCCCTTGTGGGGCGGAGCACGGCTCAGAGGCGGGGGGCTCCCTCTCTGTGTTCCCCTCCTCCATCCTGCGCCTGCCCCCTCCCCTTTGCAGTCCCCGCCCCTGCCCTTGATCTCTGCTCGGCCCTCGTGGGTCACGTGGTGCGGGGCTGGGGTGGGGGGCAGAACCGGAAGTGCCGTGTGCCTGGCGCTCACAGCCCCTTTGCGGTGAAATCCATGCGAGGCCCGGGCGCTTTCGATCCGTCTTCTCAGACGTCCTTCCTCATTAATAACGGGAAATCGTGAGAATGGGCTTCCCGGGTCCCTCTCGGGCCTCAGCCTTCACTAGCGTGGTGGGGGCCTGGCCCTTCTCCAGGCCCCAGCGTGACTGATCGCCTCCCGGGTCCTGTGTCCTCTGGGTGGCAGCGGGGCCGGCCCTGCAGACCCTCAGCACCCCCGCTCCTGCCCTCCTCCCGGGGTCCTGCGCCTCCGCTCCTGTCCTCCTCCCGAGACGGGCTGGCGGAGTCCGCCCGTGGAGCGCGTGCGCCTGGGGTTCCAGCCTCACCCACACTGTGCCCTCTGTCCGCTGGGCATGGCTTCTCCACGAGCATCCTTCCAGTCTCATGTGCTGGACTCGAAGCCACGTAAACAGCACAGCTCACCGGTCAGCACCGGGTACCTCGGAGGGCAAGGACCACCTGGAGTTCAGCCCCGAGGGGTGTCGGAGGGGTTCCTGCTGGGCCGTGGGAGAGTGGGTACCGCGCCCCCCGGTGTCAGCTATCACGGGCTTGTCTCTCTCCAGCCCACTCCTCACCTAGTTCCAGCATCAGGTCTACTTGTGTTCAGAAAAGCTTCCAAATTAAAATAAATGAATAAGTGAGTATCACGCCCCGGGGAGAGAGCTCGAGAGGCTGCGGGGAGGAGCAGGCGTTCCTGGAGGCCCGGTGGGGAGGGGAGAGCCGGGGTCCCACGGGTCCCCCTTCCCTCCCGCGGGACGACCAGGCCTCTCAGCCCCATCACCAGTCCCCAGTGAGTCTCCTCTCTGTTTCTCTCCTTATCTTTGTCCAGAAATAGGGCCTCTTTAGACGCTTTTTTTTTAATGACTATTTCCAAGCCTATACCTCCACTCACTGTCCCTTAAATTCAGGTCACTTCTGCAAACGTTTATCAAGTTCCTCCTGTGTGCCGATCCTGGGCTCTGAAGATAAGCCCAGATGGAGGCCCTGCCACCCTCACTGGTGGGGCGAAGGTGGGCAGCACAGACAAGGGACCCTCCAGGCATGGGTGCCCGGCCAGCTGCACACCACACCCTCTAGCAGCGAGACAGGGAGCCTGAAAGGTCGTGCCTGGATTCCCTTTTCCCAGGATGAGGTTTTGTGCGATTTTTAACTTATTTGCAGGTAATTAACCCTCAGGTCAAAAAATGATACCCTTCTGCCTCTGCAGAGATTGAAATCAGATTTTTGAAGAGCAGCAATTGCTGTATAGACTTAAAAGCGTCTTGATGAATAATGCTGTCGTTACTGAGGGAGGAAATTGCAGTAGCACTTTCTGCGATGTAATTAAAAAACCAAAAAAGCCGAGATGAATGGAATACCCACCAGTGGAAATGGGATTTGGTTTTCAGCAGAGGAAATTGAAGCTGTGTCGGTCACGTGGGTTCCAGTTGCCAGTCTGAAGTGAAGTGAGTCCTGACCCATTTCAGATTATAGCAGGGAGATTCATGGCACGTTTTCTTTAACCTTTGTACAACCGTGGCCTAAAAAGTGGGGATGGAGTGTTGTTCCAAAAACATGGGGTTTTTCCCAGCCACTGACTTTTCTTTCTTCAAAGACCAACCCAGTGGGCCAAGCATCCTCGTAGAACATTCAGTCCACATTTATTCCAAGACTCATCAGCTGGACCTGTGGATTTTATAATAGATGAATTATATTGAAATGCAGAAAGCCCAACTGATAATAATTGTGTTGAAACTAAAGCTAGAAACATATTGTCAATTTAGCCTCAAGATTTACTTGTTTACTATATAAAATGGAAACACACTCCAGTATTCTTGCCTGGGAAATCCCGTGGACAGAGGAGCCTAGCAGGCTGCAAGTCCACAGGGTCGCAGAGAGTCAGACGTGACTTGGCAACTAAACGACGAGAGCAAACAAACCCTTGGATATTTGTGACAGAGATGAGTACAGATCCTTAATTATAAAGCAGTGTGAATTCAGCTCTTATTCATTTCAAGCCGTCCAAGCTGCTAGAATCTCCGTCATTCAGTCCAGAGGAGAGTGTTGTCTGAGAGTGATGGTTAGTGCAGAAAGATGGAGATCTGTGTGTGAGTCTGTTGCCGCCCAGGTATCACTTGGGATTGGTCAGGGAACTTCAGTCAGGTGCCAGGTAGGGTAGGTTTGCAGCTACAGCCACACAGTGTACGGATTTGTCAGGAGGCAACAACTCAGGTTCAAGTTTCAATAAAGTGGGTGGCGCTCGTAGGTATACCTAACCATCTGCCTATCGGAGACAAAACCATTTCTCTTCCTTCTTACAGATTTTCTGGAATGAGGAGAGCTTATCTGCCCACCTCATGCTCAGCCATTTGGGCATTTGATTTTTCACGGACTGTAATGAGTAAAATTAATAATGAAGCCCATGGTATGGGAAAATTTGTTTATGTTTCTTGTGTATGAACCTTGTCAAAGCAGCACCAGGCATTCTTAGGAAGACCTAGGATTCATGTCAGATCCCTTATTAAAGTGTAAGAGGAGGCAAAAAAAAGAGTGATGGGAAAATGCACAGCAAAGCAATCCGCTGCTGGATTTCTGTGATGTGTAAATACAGTAATGGGTACTCCACCTCACTCCTCGTTCCCCTCTATACGATTCCCATTAGTACGTGGGCTGTTTCTTCCCTCCCTCCACACTAAGCCTGATGACGCGGTGTGAAGACATTGATTTAAACCCACTCTACTTTCACTTTGCCCTGTGAATTAATGTAAGGAAATGAAATCAAACCTCCTTGCTGCCACTCATTAGCAATACAATCAAGCTCTTGTGAAGGAAGGTCACATAGTCACTAGCTTCTTATAAGGAAACTTGAGCAACCAAAGCCTGTTATATATGCACTGAGAAGCATTCTCCCAGGGATTCTAGAAGGCCATGGAAGAAGCAAGTAATAGAACACACTTCAGAAATAAGACCCTACCAGAAGGAAGACAGCCCCTCCCCTTTCTGCAGCAGCGCGAGTGGCGGGTGACACTGGTTGGCTGTCTGACCCCCATCCACAGCTCTCTCATTCGTGGCCGAGCAGTGACCATGCAACCCAGTTCTGACCAATAATAGCAAGCGGAAGTTTCTGGATGCGATTTCCATGCTTTTTGCCCAGTATGCCCCGTGGCCTTTTACTACCCTCTGTCTACAATGAGGCCTGGGGCTGACGCAGCCACCTTGTGACTATAAGTTGTTAAGGCTGGTGGGGCAGAAGGAAAAGGGGTCCTGACCCCTCGGCTTCCTTGACTTCCTTTGCCTTTGTTGCTGTTGAGTCTCTCAGCCGTGTCTGACTCCTTGTGACCCTGTGGACGGCAGCATGCCAGGCTTCCCCGTCCTTCACCATCTCCCGGACTTTGCTCAAACTCATGTCCATTGAGTCAGTGATGCCATCCAACCATGCCGCCCCTTCTCCTCCTGCCCTCAGTCTTTCCCAGGATCAGGGTCTTTTCCATTGTCGGCTCTTCACATCAGGTGGCCAAAGTATCGGAGCTTCAGCATCGGTCCTTCCAATGAATATTCAGGATTGACTTCCTTTAGGATGGGCTGGCTTGATTTTCTTAACAGTCCAAGGGACTCTGAAGAGTCTTCTCTAGCACCACAGTTCAGAAACATCAATCCTTTGGCACTCAGCCTTCTCTATGGTCCAGCTCTCACACCCGCAGATGACTACTGGAAAGACCATAGCTTTGACCATATATAGACGTTTGTTGGCCAAGTGATGTCTGTGCTTTATAATACACTGTCTAGGTTTGTTCCCGGGCCTTGGGCCTCTGGAAACGTTGAATGCCCTGAAGCCAGCTAAGCTTTTCTTGCAGCATGACGCCGAACTCATCAGAACTGACACACAGTTGTGGCTGTGAGCTCTGCAGACACAGAGTATGTTGTTCTGTTGCGAAAAGTCAAAGGAAATGGGATCCTACATGAACAGAACCGGATCCTCGAATGTACATTCCTGAAATCTAGAGACAGCTCGATGAATAAGATGTTCAAAAGCTGTCTCAGAATGAATGACACAGAGCAACACATCATTTTTACTTAGAAGTAAAGTGACGAGGAGAACAGAATCTTTCCTGTTTATCAGATACAAAGTTATCTCCATAATCACAAGGAATGTTTTTATTGCCAGAAACATCTAACTTTTCTAAAAGCTTAAAGTGATTTTTTTATCATTATTTCTGCAAAATGTTTTTATTAAAGGAAACACCATATGGTAACAGCAAGAAGAGTTACTTACAAGTCACGAAGCTAGTCACAGATGCCTTTCCAACACTTAAATTCAAAATACTCATCACAGGTCCCTGCATTTAGAAAAAAAAATTTTTTCAAGTTTCAAGACTCCTAAAAGTGGGAACCTTCCGTCAGAGTGGGGTGCACTTGCTTTGCTTTTTGCGTTCTGTCCTCATCCTCTAGAGTATATGACACAGTCTCGTGAGGCCCAGGGGTCGTGTTCTAACACTGAACGGCCAGCGCGGCGTGGGCACTGATAGAGCAGCTATCAGCCACAGCCGCAGGTGAGCTGGCCCTCCGTACCAAGTCTCGGCATCAGCCCCGAGGTCTGCGGGGACAGTGTGTGTGTGTGTGAAGCTGACACATATCTCCGTTCTTCTGCCCTGCTCAGAGTGACCCATCTACAACCCAGGCAACCTTGAGCCATCAGACTCTAACACACTGGGAAGTAGGGTGGGCTGTGTGGCTTCTGGTTCCGTCTCTGCAGTAGCTTAGTGTGGTTTTAAACACTCTGGATGTAAATGCAGATTTAGATGCAGTGAAAGATGGCCTCACCGAGGAAGAGAGCGATGAGACGCAGGCGAGAACCCTCACTTCTAGCTCAGGAATCTCCCACGTTGAGGGAGTTAGGGCTCTGCGGTTGTTGGAAAGATCACTGTAATTTATTTTTTATTGAAATATAGTTGACTTACAATGTTCCTGCTGTATAACAAAGTGACTCAGTTGTACACACACACACACACACACACACATATATACTTGTTCATAGCTTTCCACTATGGTTTATCATAGGACAGGGAATTTAGTTCCACAGTAGGACCTTGTTACTGCTTATCAGCCTGTCTATAATTTGCATCGGCCCGTCCCAAAGTCCCAGTGTGTCCGTCCCCACCCCCTCCCCACTGGCAGCCACAAGCCTGTTCTCGGGTCTGTGGAGCTGTTTCTGTGTCATAGCTAAGCTCATTTGTGTCGTAGTTGAGATTCTACCTGTCAGTGATATCGTATGATATCTATCTTTGCCTGACATACTGCGCTTAGTGTGATAACCTCTAGGTCCATCCAGGGTGCTGCACATGCCTTCATTCTGTTGGAAGATAGCTGTACAATGGCTCCCTGAGGAGCTGAGCAGAGGGTACAGGCATGCGTGTGCACGCGTGTGGTGTGTGTGTGCAGGCCGGTGTGGGCTCCCTGAGGAGCTGAGCAGAGGGTACGGGCATGCGTATGCACGCGTGTGGTGTGTGTGTGCAGGCCGGTGTGAGCACTGCCCGGGCTCCTGCTGAACGATGCCGTCGGGAAAACCCGCTCCCTGTGTCACACCCTCTCCTCCCCGCACCACCCTGCCCCTCGCCACCACTCATCTCTATGTTGCTGCCATTTTTCATCCCTGTAATTTTGTCATTTTAAGAATAGTATAGGAGTGGAATCACTCAGTAGATGACCTTTCGTGATTGGCTCTTCTCACTCAGCATGATGCCCTTGAGATCTGTGCACAAATCAAAAAACTAAACACCCAAGAACCCTAACCTCTGGCTCAGCCACTTCCAGCTGTGTTTATCCTCTCAACAGCTATACAGAGTACTCAACCTCAGCATACAGGTGAAGCCTTGAGGCTTGGACATCCACTGCCCAGCGGCGACCCCAGGGCGCCCACTCCCTCCCGCCCTTGCCCTTCGCCTCCCAGACAGCGGCCTTGAGGACTGACCTCTCTCTGGTTGCAGGGACGTCCGGGTCCCCAGGTCCCCTGGACGTCTCCTCTGTGTCCGTTTCTAAACTCAGCCTTGACTGCCTGAAGTTCCTGTGAAGTTTCTGTTCCTCTGAAGTTTCTGTGTCCATGTGGCCTTGGGAAAGACAACCCCGCCTCTTCCAGTTCTAAGATGAAGGGGTCCGTCGGAGTGAGCTTTTCCCCAAAGTGTGCCTGGAACTCCAGGTCTGCCGAACCCTGAATCTCCTCCTAGGATCTGTTACCAAGATGCTCACGGAGCGACTGGGCTCCTTTCCCGCGGACCCCGTAGTGTGGCCTTTAATCATCACCCATCTCGGACTTTGTCCTTTCTTCCTGCGTTGACGCCTCCCCGGATCTCTCATCCCTTTGATTCTAAACACAGCTTCTAATGAAGAACCAAGTCGCTTATTCCAAGGGCCGAGCAGGGAAAAGAGATGACAGGTCTCAGAAACTGTAGCAGGTGATTTTATTTAGCACATTCACTTGTTAGGAGCCTAACCGCCTAAGCGCGAAGGCCAGTGGACTTTGCTGGCGGAAGCCTTGGAGGAGTTGGAGACCCTTTTTGTCGGCACAGAGTCTGCTCTTGGTTCTCGGCTGGCAGGCTCCTCCCTTGGTTGTGTTGTTTGGCGTCGGGCCTTGTTCGGCTGGCTGGGTGCCTTTGCTTGCCCTCCGTAACCTTCAACACCTCCTCTTCCCTGCTTGCCTCTCACTTTTTAAGTGTCTGCAAAGAAGATGTGTTTGAGGGTCCTGAAGACCAGCAAGAGGGATCTGGGAATAGTGCTGTAAACAGGTAAACGTCTTGTCCCGTAAAGGTTTCTTGAAACAGAAGCGTCACGGTCTGTGAAGGAGATGCGGAGAGAAGCTCAGATCCTGTGGAGAGATGGGTCCCGGAGCTACAAAGAGAAATCACGCTTGTGCCTGATGTCCCGTGAGGTGCCTGAAGGTGTGTGTGTGTCTGTGTGTGCTCAGGCTGGGGGTGTGTGTTAGATTACGGGGCGGGAACACGTTATGTGGCTAGAGAGACCAGGACAGTCCTGAGTTCGCCGCCCTGTAGGCCGGGTCTGGTCGTCTGAGCGCTGCAGACCCTCCCAGCTATGATGCAGCCTCTGGATATCCCAAGGGCAGTTCCTCAGTGAGCCAGTGTCTTACCCAACAGCCACTTGTGTACCCTTGAACCTCCCTGTCACTCATCTCTGAAGCCTTCTTGATGGGACCATCTGACAGTCACCCTGCAAACTGCTCTGCCGCATAGGAAACCATGGAGGCCTCCTACTGTCCATCCCAACCCCGACGCCCAAGCCCCCAGTGGTGGCCCCTGTGGGGGGCGCTGACCACAGGCCCGGGGGGCAGCAGATGAGCCCAAGCTCATGCATCAGCTTTCCTACGGCGGCTGAAAGGCGATGGCGCGGGTACTGATTTACGGGGCCACTTAATCAGTGACCCTGGTTCTGCTGTCTCTTCGCCACTGCCCAAACAGCTTGAATATTAGAAGGTGAAAGCCATGCTCTCTAACGACCCCGTCAAGGTTTCATGGGAGCCCTTGATCAGTGACAAACCTCGCCTGGAACAAAACCGTGTTTCTGATGCCGTGGCCGGAAGCTCACCCTTGCTGCGCTGAGGTTGCCTCCGAGTTCAGGAGGCTGGGTCAGGGTCGTCATTGGCAGATGCTGCAGTCTGGAGGAGCTGGGAGAGGGGGTGAGCAGAGGCCAGGAAAGCAGCCTCTGAAGTCGTGCTGGGCCCAAAGCCGNTTTCTCAAGAGGCAGGTCAGGTGGTCTGGTATTTCCATCTCCTTCAGAATTTTCCACAGTTTATTGTGATCCACACAATCAAAGGCTTTGGCATAGTCAATAAAGCAGAGATAAATGTTTTTCTGGAACTCTCTTGCTTTTTCCATGATCCAGCAGATGTTGGCAATTTGATCTCTGGTTCCTCTGCCTTTTCTAAAACCAGCTTGAACATCAGGGAGTTCACAGTTCACGTATTGCTGAAGCCTGGCTTGGAAGATTTTGAACATTAGTTTACTAGCATGTGAGATGAGTGCAATTGTGCGGTAGTTTGAGCGTTCTTTGGCATTGCCTTTCTTTGGGATTGGAGTGAAAACTGACCTTTTCCAGTCCTGTGGCCACTGTTGAATTTTCCAAATTTGCTGGCATATTGAGTGTAGCACTTTCACAGCATCATCTTTCATCATAATTATTGGAGAAGGGCATGGCAACTCTCTTCAGTATTCTTGTCTGGAAAACCCCATGGACAGAGGAATCTGCTGGGCTCCAGTCCATGGGGTTGCAAAGAGTTGGACATGACTGAGCAACTAACATATATCATAATTGAATTATATATATAATACAATTATACATATAGATAGGTAGATATGTGCTATCTCTGTGTTGCTCAGGGTAAAAGATCAGGCTTTTTTTTTTTAAATTACCATTCATTTACTTATGTTTTTGAAAAACATAATTAAAAAAATACTAGAATAAAGGAATTTAAAATAACAAAGCCATACATAGTACTAGGTCAGAAACATGAGATTCAATAAGCATAAAATCACTCTGTCAAATTTCTATGAAAGTTTCTCAGTGCTTATCCTCGATTCCTGTATTTGTGTCCCCTCAGACCAGAATAAATATTTTGCGGGGACTGGCCTCAGCCCATGTACTACATATCAAGCAACGCAGATGTGGATCTCTTACTTTTGCCACTAATTTGGATGCTTAGTCACTCAGTCATGTCCAACTCTTTGTGACCCCATGGACTCCTTTATCCGGGGAATTCTCCAGGCAAGAATAATGGAGTGGTTTGCCATGCTTTCCTCCAGGGGATCTTCCCAATCCAGGGATCAAACCTGGGCCTCCTGTATTGCAAGCAGATTCTTTTATCATCTGAGCCACCAGGGAAGCCCTTTACCACTGCTAATTTAGTATATAGCAAATACTACCATTTAGTGCAATTTATCTTTTTATTTCCTTGAGAGCAACAGAGATCTATTTGTGACATTGAAGTACGTTGGAGAAAACACTGTACACAGTAGGTGCTCAATGAATATGTCCTGATGTGCACATACATGATAGACTGTGTAAATGAAAAATAGATAGGTAAGTAGGTAGTCAGAGCTTAAAAAAAAACAACCCCAAACAGCATTTTTATCTCCTTTATACTCATTTCTGGCTCAAAGCCAACAAAGAAACAAAAGAGTCTCTTTAGAAAATTTCCAAAATAAATAAAAGCCATTTGAGGGCAAAAAGTTTATGATATACAGAAAATGAAAACATAATAGTTTTAGAAAGCTTTTAAATCTTTTTAAGGGAAAGTTGTACTTATCCATTAACAAACCTGTATGTAGCTGTCTTGTTTTAAGAGATCTCTTGAGACAGAGATTTCAAAACTCCCCATAGGTATCTCAGCTGTGCATAATGTTACTTCAAAGCAACAGTGTATGTCATTTTCATAAGAAAGAAAATGAATTTCTTGTATCATTTAAGCTTTCTTGATAGAAATTCAACTCTAAAATTCACAAAAGGAGAAAGGTGTTGTGCTAGTCGCAGAGTCATATTTGTCCACCAGGCTCATCTGTCCATGAAATTCTCCAGGCAAGAATATTGGAGTGGCTTGCTACCCCCTTCTCCAGGGGATCTTCCTGACCCAGAAGGGAGATGCCTAATTAATCTGCTTTTAAGAGTTGGATGTTTTTCTTCATTTGCCTTTACAGCTGAAATGGCAAAAGGTTGTCATAAACTAAATATGTTTTCATCCAGGCTGCTAGCCATTTTGTAGGCATTAAAGAGCAGAAGGATCTTTAATCTGCAGTTCACTCCTAGCAAGAAAGAATTCTTTAGGTGGATTCATGTCATGTATGGCAAAACTACTACAATATTGTAAAGTAATTAGCATCCAATTAAAATAAATAAATTTATAATAAGTAAATACTATATGGTTAACTTCTTTTGTACAAACTAAGTTATGCTAGCAAAAAGATAGGGGGTGAAGTGAACTTTGCCATCCTTGTCTAGAAAGCAGGATTTCTTAGGCGTGAAAATCATACTGCCCTGTAATCAACAAGTGGGCTGGTGACTACTGAGTTCTACAAAAGGACAAGGAAGGGCAGGCATGTCATAGAATCCCAGATATTGAACTTGGAGATGTGCTCCATTTAATTAGCTCTTCATAGCTGTCTTGTATTTCCTCTACTTCCTCCACCTTCAGCTTTAGGATAAGTTGATCCGCTGCCTACATTTGGACTGCAGCTCATTGTTCCATACAAAATATGTATTGGAATCACAAACCAAAAAACTGATTAGTTGGAAAATATAAAGATTTGAAAGTACTTTTACAGTAATAAAGAACAAAACTACAATAAAATAGAAACAGATCAGAATGATTCAAGTGCATCTGAATGCTCATGTTAAAAATGGCAAAGATTCATTCAAGTTTATAAAGGAGGTCCATATCAAACCCATTAAAATGGGTGAAGAATAGGTAGGTAGTTCATCCATGAGAAAGCACAAATAGGAAACACATAAATTAAAACATTTTTAAATCTTTGCTAGTGATGAAATAAAGAGTAAAAATATATTTAGAAATGTTGAATTATATTTAAGTTGAACTAATTGGAAAAGCCCCTGATGCTGAGAAGAATTGAAAGCAAAAGATGAGAGTGGCAGAGGATGAGATGGTTGGATAGTATCAGTGATTCAATGGACATGAATTTGTTTAAACCCTGGGAGATAGTGAAGGACAGGGAGGCTTGGCGTACTGCAGTCCATGGGGCTGCAGAGTCGGACACGACTTAGTGACTGAACAATGACGACAAGAAGATTTTAGAATCAAACATTCATTAAAAATTAACATTGATACAAATTATATATTTGAATGGAAACTAGAAAATTCACACACATTTGATATCATTCTGAGTTGATGATTCACAAATGATAAGCCACACATAATACTGTAAAGAGAAACAGAAAATGCAGAAAAATATAAAAAAATATCCATAACCATTTGGGCCTAAAAAAAAAAACACACAAAGGAATTTATTCTAAAGTTGTAACTCAACAGACTCAAACATCTATAAGCACAGAAGATACTTATTGTAACTAACAGAAACTTACTATACAACAAAGGAAGATTGTTGTTGCTAAGTCACTTCAGTCATGTCTGACTCTGTGCGACCCTGTAGATGCCAGCCCACCAGGCTCCTTCGTCCCTGGGATTCTCCAGGCAAGAACATGGAGTGGGTTGCCATTTCCTTCTCCAAAGGAAGATTAAGTAACCAATAAAAATACTATTTTACAAAGCTACATAGACATCTAAAAGAATAGTGATTACAGAATGTAAAATGAACACCAAAAAAAAAAAATGCAAAACAACTCCAGCCATTTAAAAACTGTGTACATGTGGTGAATTGCACAATTAAAAATATGCAAGTGGTTTTCAAGTGATAGGGCAAGATCCCCTTCCCCTTTTTTTTTTTTGCAAATTCCTTTGCTAGGACTTTGTACAGTCTATGTATTTTTTCACTTAAAAATTTTTTTTGAGGGAGAAAGGAGGAAAGGATGAATATCTGGAGAAGATACTTCTCCCCCTTCACCTTACAGTCAGGTTTCTGCCGACACTCAATTTTCTGCAGCGCTGTCAGCTCCCTTTCGGAGGAGTTGATGTGTAGTGCTTAATCCTGTCTGCGGGCTGCCTCTCTATTCAAGACGGTATGCAAATACTTCCAAACCAGAGCATTTTAGACCTATTCACGGCTCAAGACAACACACTTTTCATTAGCATTTGAAGTGCAAGGGCTGAAAAAGGGGAATGGACAACTTTTTTTTTTTCTTTTTTTTTCTTCTTTTGGCTCGAAGCTTTGGGGAGACTTGAAAATGTACGTTTTTCATCCCTTTGCAACACATCAGCATTGGCGCTAAACTTCAGAGAGACGCATTGACTGCCCTCAGGGGAACGCATTCAGGGAGATTTTTATACATACACAGAGGGCCATCGCCTGAAATAAATCACAGAATGGAGGTGGCAGAGATGAAGAGAGAGAGGTTCAGTGGGCTAAGCTACGCGTCCAGAGGCATGAATTTAAATCACGATTTATTTTCTTCTCACTCTGCTCTTGCGTGAACCTCAGTTTCTTAATCTCCAGCAATAAGGAGGGGGCGCTGGGGAGAGAAAAGGCCCCAGATTTAAGATGCAGCTCAGGACTCTCAGAAAACAGCCTTCTGGAGGGACTGTGTCTTGCAGCCCAGTGGTTAGAATCTGGTGCTCTGAAATCTAGGTCACAAGTTCAATCCCCTTCTGGGTCAGTTAGCTTTTCTCTGTTCCACAGCCACAGACTAAAGGCCTGAGCCCCTTTTTCAGGCCGAATGTCTAACAAAATGTGTGCCCTGGTCACTGCACAAAACAGCCCAACCAAAGCCTAGCAAATCTATCCTTCACTGTGGGGACCTGTTAGGAAGCAAGCCGTCACTGGGGCCTCAAAGGCAGGAGAATCTCTGAGAGAACACAGTGGAGCAGCAGTGGTAAGGCATAGGTGGTGGAGGCAGCCAGACACTGGGGGTGGGAGGAACCTCAGCCCTGCAAATTACTGTGTGGCTCTGGGTATGTTATTTAATTTTTCTTAGCCCCAGCTGTAGACAGGTAGCTTCTCCATAGGACTGCATCAATGACTGAATGTGTTAATGGACCTTAAGAAACTAACACTGTGCCTGGTGTGTACTGAACACTCAGTTAAAACTTGCCAGGGTTGTCATCACTGATCCCCAAGGTAAAGCAGTACTCTAAGGCTATTTTAGGATTCTGAGGAAGACAGCTGTGCGTATGAAGGTAAAACAGAGAGGGTCTCTGAATGATATCAGGAAAGATTATATCGTGCCTGAGATATACCAGGTACCATGATAGACTTCTGGAGGAGCAGTGCTAAAAAGAATGGGCTTCCCAAGTGGCGCTAGTGGTAAAGAACTTGCCTGTCAATACAAGAGACGTAAAAGACATGGGTTTGATCCCTGGGTCAAGAAGATCCCCTGGAGGAGGGCATGGCAACCAACTCCAGTATTCTTGTTTGGAGAATCCCATGGACAGAGGAGCCTGCTGGGCTACAGTCCATAGCATCACAAAGAGTTGGACATGACTGAAGTNCAGCATGACGCCGAACTCATCAGAACTGACACACAGTTGTGGCTGTGAGCTCTGCAGACACAGAGTATGTTGTTCTGTTGCGAAAAGTCAAAGGAAATGGGATCCTACATGAACAGAACCAGATCCTCGAATGTACATTCCTGAAATCTAGAGACAGCTCGATGAATAAGATGTTCAAAAGCTGTCTCAGAATGAATGACACAGAGCAACACATCATTTTTACTTAGAAGTAAAGTGACGAGGAGAACAGAATCTTTCCTGTTTATCAGATACAAAGTTATCTCCATAATCACAAGGAATGTTTTTATTGCCAGAAACATCTAACTTTTCTAAAAGCTTAAAGTGATTTTTTTATCATTATTTCTGCAAAATGTTTTTATTAAAGGAAACACCATATGGTAACAGCAAGAAGAGTTACTTACAAGTCACGAAGCTAGTCACAGATGCCTTTCCAACACTTAAATTCAAAATACTCATCACAGGTCCCTGCATTTAGAAAAAAAAATTTTTTCAAGTTTCAAGACTCCTAAAAGTGGGAACCTTCCGTCAGAGTGGGGTGCACTTGCTTTGCTTTTTGCGTTCTGTCCTCATCCTCTAGAGTATATGACACAGTCTCGTGAGGCCCAGGGGTCGTGTTCTAACACTGAACGGCCAGCGCGGCGTGGGCACTGATAGAGCAGCTATCAGCCACAGCCGCAGGTGAGCTGGCCCTCCGTACCAAGTCTCGGCATCAGCCCCGAGGTCTGCGGGGACAGTGTGTGTGTGTGTGAAGCTGACACATATCTCCGTTCTTCTGCCCTGCTCAGAGTGACCCATCTACAACCCAGGCAACCTTGAGCCATCAGACTCTAACACACTGGGAAGTAGGGTGGGCTGTGTGGCTTCTGGTTCCGTCTCTGCAGTAGCTTAGTGTGGTTTTAAACACTCTGGATGTAAATGCAGATTTAGATGCAGTGAAAGATGGCCTCACCGAGGAAGAGAGCGATGAGACGCAGGCGAGAACCCTCACTTCTAGCTCAGGAATCTCCCACGTTGAGGGAGTTAGGGCTCTGCGGTTGTTGGAAAGATCACTGTAATTTATTTTTTATTGAAATATAGTTGACTTACAATGTTCCTGCTGTATAACAAAGTGACTCAGTTGTACACACACACACACACACACACATATATATACTTGTTCATAGCTTTCCACTATGGTTTATCATAGGACAGGGAATTTAGTTCCACAGTAGGACCTTGTTACTGCTTATCAGCCTGTCTATAATTTGCATCGGCCCGTCCCAAAGTCCCAGTGTGTCCGTCCCCACCCCCTCCCCACTGGCAGCCACAAGCCTGTTCTCGGGTCTGTGGAGCTGTTTCTGTGTCATAGCTAAGCTCATTTGTGTCGTAGTTGAGATTCTACCTGTCAGTGATATCGTATGATATCTATCTTTGCCTGACATACTGCGCTTAGTGTGATAACCTCTAGGTCCATCCAGGGTGCTGCACATGCCTTCATTCTGTTGGAAGATAGCTGTACAATGGCTCCCTGAGGAGCTGAGCAGAGGGTACAGGCATGCGTGTGCACGCGTGTGGTGTGTGTGTGCAGGCCGGTGTGGGCTCCCTGAGGAGCTGAGCAGAGGGTACGGGCATGCGTATGCACGCGTGTGGTGTGTGTGTGCAGGCCGGTGTGAGCACTGCCC
Organism: Oreotragus oreotragus; assembly: GCA_006410675.1. Taxonomy (NCBI): domain Eukaryota; kingdom Metazoa; phylum Chordata; class Mammalia; order Artiodactyla; family Bovidae; genus Oreotragus; species Oreotragus oreotragus. The sequence goes on from SJYX01002548.1 coordinate 463,256, forward strand.
GGGCTCCTGCTGAACGATGCCGTCGGGAAAACCCGCTCCCTGTGTCACACCCTCTCCTCCCCGCACCACCCTGCCCCTCGCCACCACTCATCTCTATGTTGCTGCCATTTTTCATCCCTGTAATTTTGTCATTTTAAGAATATTATAGGAGTGGAATCACTCAGTAGATGACCTTTCGTGATTGGCTCTTCTCACTCAGCATGATGCCCTTGAGATCTGTGCACAAATCAAAAAACTAAACACCCAAGAACCCTAACCTCTGGCTCAGCCACTTCCAGCTGTGTTTATCCTCTCAACAGCTATACAGAGTACTCAACCTCAGCATACAGGTGAAGCCTTGAGGCTTGGACATCCACCGCCCAGCGGCGACCCCAGGGCGCCCACTCCCTCCCGCCCTTGCCCTTCGCCTCCCAGACAGCGGCCTTGAGGACTGACCTCTCTCTGGTTGCAGGGACGTCCGGGTCCCCAGGTCCCCGGGACGTCTCCTCTGTGTCCGTTTCTAAACTCACCCTTGACTGCCTGAAGTTCCTGTGAAGTTTCTGTTCCTCTGAAGTTTCTGTGTCCATGTGGCCTTGGGAAAGACAACCCCGCCTCTTCCAGTTCTAAGATGAAGGGGTCCGTCGGAGTGAGCTTTTCCCCAAAGTGTGCCTGGAACTCCAGGTCTGCCGAACCCTGAATCTCCTCCTAGGATCTGTTACCAAGATGCTCATGGAGCGACTGGGCTCCTTTCCCGCGGACCCCGTAGTGTGGCCTTTAATCATCACCCGTCTCGGACTTTGTCCTTTCTTCCTGCGTTGACGCCTCCCCGGATCTCTCATCCCTTTGATTCTAAACACAGCTTCTAATGAAGAACCAAGTCGCTTATTCCAAGGGCCGAGCAGGGAAAAGAGATGACAGTTCTCAGAAACTGTAGCAGGTGATTTTATTTAGCACATTCACTTGTTAGGAGCCTAACCGCCTAAGCGCGAAGGCCAGTGGACTTTGCTGGCGGAAGCCTTGGAGGAGTTGGAGACCCTTTTTGTCGGCACAGAGTCTGCTCTTGGTTCTCGGCTGGCAGGCTCCTCCTTTGGTTGTGTTGTTTGGCGTCGGGCCTTGTTCGGCTGGCTGGGTGCCTTTGCTTGCCCTCCGTAACCTTCAACACCTCCTCTTCCCTGCTTGCCTCTCACTTTTTAAGTGTCTGCAAAGAAGATGTGTTTGAGGGTCCTGAAGACCAGCAAGAGGGATCTGGGAATAGTGCTGTAAACAGGTAAACGTCTTGTCCCGTAAAGGTTTCTTGAAACAGAAGCGTCACGGTCTGTGAAGGAGATGCGGAGAGAAGCTCAGATCCTGTGGAGAGATGGGTCCCGGAGCTACAAGAGAAATCACGCTTGTGCCTGATGTCCCGTGAGGTGCCTGAAGGTGTGTGTGTGTCTGTGTGTGCTCAGGCTGGGGGTGTGTGTTAGATTACGGGGCGGGAACACGTTATGTGGCTAGAGAGACCAGGACAATCCTGAGTTCGCCGCCCTGTAGGCCGGGTCTGGTCGTCTGAGCGCTGCAGACCCTCCCAGCTATGATGCAGCCTCTGGATATCCCAAGGGCAGTTCCTCAGTGAGCCAGTGTCTTACCCAACAGCCACTTGTGTACCCTTGAACCTCCCTGTCACTCATCTCTGAAGCCTTCTTGATGGGACCATCTGACAGTCACCCTGCAAACTGCTCTGCCGCGTAGGAAACCATGGAGGCCTCCTACTGTCCATCCCAACCCCGACGCCCAAGCCCCCAGTGGTGGCCCCTGTGGGGGGCGCTGACCACAGGCCCGGGGGGCAGCAGATGAGCCCAAGCTCATGCATCAGCTTTCCTACGGCGGCTGAAAGGCGATGGCGCGGGTACTGATTTACGGGGCCACTTAATCCGTGACCCTGGTTCTGCTGTCTCTTCGCCACTGCCCAAACAGCTTGAATATTAGAAGGTGAAAGCCATGCTCTCTAACGACCCCGTCAAGGTTTCATGGGAGCCCTTGATCAGTGACAAACCTCGCCTGGAACAAAACCGTGTTTCTGATGCCGTGGCCGGAAGCTCACCCTTGCTGCGCTGAGGTTGCCTCCGAGTTCAGGAGGCTGGGTCGGGGTCGTCGTTGGCAGATGCTGCAGTCTGGAGGAGCTGGGAGAAGGGGTGAGCAGAGGCCAGGAAAGCAGCCTCTGAAGTCGTGCTGGGCCTGAAGCCGGCTGTCTCCCTCTCCTTTGAGGAAGTGAAAAACCAATGTATTTATCAGGAAGCATTTAATAAATATCTGTCATGTAGGCCACTGCCAGCAATAGTGGACTCCGTTCCTCGAGGGCTGATCCCTGCCGGGAGCGTCTCGTGTACGTGCGCATCTCTCCTTGCCATCCTGCCACGCTTACGTCTGGGCACTGAGCCCAGCCGGCTGCTCTCAGCGCTGACCGCCGTTTCATCTCTTCCTTCTGACCCGTCAGCTCCCGGCACCAACAGTGGCAGGGAGCGGCTTCATGAGGGCAGTGACCCACCTGGGGCCTGCGACCCGCGGGGGAGGGTGGGAGGGACACCCCAGACGATGCTTTCCTGGCCTGGGGACCGCAGTCTGGGGCTGAGGGAAGAGCAGGGCTGAGCAAGAGGCAGAGGAACCAGACTGGCTAAGGCCAGCCCTCCGGGTCCAGCCCTGTGGCCCGCCCCACTCTTACCAGGACCGCCTGACCCCACACTTGCTGTGTGCTCTGAGCCCCTTTGCCCTGGGGACTGTGGCCCCCACGGCCAGCCCCGTGCTGGCAGGCTGGACCCGTGTGGCAGAGCCACCACGACAGCCATGCTCTGCGCGAGCCGCTCTTAGAGTCTCTGCCAACAGGTGAGACGCGCAGGCTTTGGGGGCTTAAGTAGCTTCACCAGGCACGTGGCCACGAAGTGGCAGAACTTGGATGCAAACCCCGTTCTGTCTGAGTCCTAAGCCTCCTCTCCTTCCCAGGGGGCCCCATCCGCTCCCACCTCCTGACAGGCTTTCTGTTGGGAAGATGTTCCCTTTTCCAGAGGTGGGAGGAACCTCCCCGTTTCCATACTGTGCTCAGCGTGGGCACTCGGTGATCCCAGGAGTTCCAGGCGGGTGCTGTGATTTCTGCACAGAACCCTCTAGGTGGGCAGCACATGAAGACGCTTCACCTTTTTATCGCTAAATACAGCACACGTGCAGATAAGTGCCACCACGAACATACAGTATGATGAATAATCGTATAGAAGCCATCCCGGTCAAGATCTGTCTGGATCTGGTCATTAAACATTGGTGGTGGTGATGGTGTTCAGTCACTACGTCGTGTCTGACTTTCTGCAGCCCCATGGACTGCAGCATGCCAGGCTCCTCTGTCCTTCCCTCTCCCAGACTTGGCTCAGGTTCATGTCCGTTGTGGCGGTGATGCCATCCAACCATCTCATCCTCTGCCACCCCCTTCTCCTTTTGCCTTCAAGCGTTGGTGGCAAAGAACTGGTCCTGACGATCTTGATCATTCTCCCCGGCCTCGTCACTCCGTTACCTTCATCTGCAGCGTCTGGCACTCTTCAGGAAAAGCAGTGGTGTTTATGCCATGATCTGTAACGTTTATGCCACAATTAACACCCACAAATAGACCCACAAGATGGTATCCTAGAAGAGAGCCGTTAAAAAAAATAATAGAACAAAGTTCTGAATCAGGGCTACAGTGATGATGAAGTTATTATTAGCCCTGTTCTACTTTCGAGCTCATGTGATGCCAAATTCTTAGGGGGGAAAATGGTCTCCCCAGCGATTTCCTGGAAATCCTAAGTTAGGAGTGGGTCCAGGGCTCTCGGGGCCGTGAGATGACTGCTCCCCACCCGCAGCCTCGCCCCGAGCCCTTTTCCCTTCCGTCGGGATGGGACAAGCCTTTCCTTTGAGAGCCGGGCGTGCTCACGCCTGCGGTAGGAGATCTTATGTAGACATGCTTTGCTCTGTGTGCCTGTGGTTTAATGGTCTTTTACTTTTCAGCAGACATCCCGCCTAGATAAATACCAGTTTCTATTTGTGTGTATCTCTTGTAATTGATTCTTTATTAGCTTTTCTCAAAGGCAGTGGAATAAAAAGACTTGTTTGAAGAAAGCACAGACTGTCCATCGCTGCCATAAGAGAAGAAATAAATCAAGGGGTCTTTTATACCAAAGGGAGCCCTCTGTGACCCTGTGTGGCGGAGTCAGAGGGGAACCCTGGGAGCGGCTCACCCTTGAAAGGAGCCCCGAAGCCTGTGATGTGGCCCAGGCTCCAGCTGGCCTGCCCTGCAATTAGGAGCGGGTCCATCAGGATGTGTGTCTCAGGTTCAGACGCTAACCCTTACTTAGTCTTCAGTTTAAAAAGGCAAAAAACAAACAAAAAAATGTCTTTCAGCTCTGATGAGTCCCTTCATTATTTTAATTACTGTGTAATCTGTAATACTTGCTATTTAAACTCCCAGGCAGCCAGTAGGTAGCTGTCTGTTTCACTGCGGAGGGCAGCCCAGAGCTGAGCAGGCTTTCCTCTAGAAGTCAGGCCCACCCTTGCAAACAGAGACAATGGCACCACCGAGGAAATACACACACACACGCGCACGCATGCACACGCATGCACGCACGCACTCGTCTTCCACACCAGCGGCATCCAGTTTCTGTTTGACCACACGGGTCCTTGTCTGCCCGCCAGCCATCCACGCACACTTGGTGCGGTTCCAGACGGTGGCTTTCTGGGTCCTGGTCACGAACTCCGGCCACTCAGAGTCCTCAGCCAAGGAAGGTGGGTGGCCCGGCGCTCTTAATTTTTTCAAACCAAAGCTCTTTGCGGACAGCACTGACTCAGGCCCGGGTCTTCAGGGAAGGGGTCCGGCCTCAAAGCAACAGCCTGACTGGGCTGGTGAGGCTGGGGTGTGGTCAGGAGGCTGCAGGCCTCCGACCCCCCGCCCCCGCCTCCCAAGGGAGTCTGCTGTCTGCCATTCTGCAGGCGTCTGCGAGCCGCTGCTATGGACCAAGCATGATACTGGTGCCCGGCACTAGGCAAGGAATCCTGCCTTCCGGGGGCGTTGGGCGGTCGTGCACAGACAGGTGATGTATGTCACAACCCACCAGCACACGGATGCCAGGGAGAGCTTCTCAAGGGAGGAGCTTCCGAGCAGAAACCTGAGGAAGGAGTAGAAATTTGTGAAAGGGGCACATAGAGGGAAGGTCCCCAGAGTTTGAAGGCAAGGGAAACCGCATTGCCATGCTGGGCTTAACCTTAGATGGGAGGAAGGATGGAAGAGAAAGGCAAGGATTCTGTGAGTGCTGACGGGCACCTACCTGGAGGGGCTTCTTGGTGACATCTTCTTCCTGTCTGGAAGGAAGACAAGATCATTTAAGAGATGACCATTACTAGTAATGGGCTTCCCAAGTGGCCCTAGTAGTAAAGAACCCACCTGCCAATGCAAGAGATGTTGGAGATGCAGGTTCCATCCCTGGGTTGGGAAGATCCCCTGGAGGGGGGCATGGCCACCCACCCCAGTATTCTTGCCTGGAGAATCCCATGGACAGAGGAGCCTGGTGGGCTACAGTGCATGGGGATGCTGCAGTCCATGGGGCTGCAAAGAGTCAGACATGACTGAGGGACTGAACTGAACTGATAGCCCTTGAAGGGGCTTCCTTGGTGGCTCAGACAGTAAATAATCTGTCTGCAATGCGGGAAACTTGGGTTTGATCCCTGGGTTGGGAAACATGGCAACTCACTCCAGTATTCTTACCTGGAGAATCCCATGGACAGAGGAGCCTAGCGGGCTACAGCGCATGGGGTTGCAAAGAGTCAGACATGGCTGAGTGGACTAAGCACAGCATGTGCATACATACATATATACCCCCTTGACCCAGTGAAATTGCTTAGTCATGTCTGACTCTTTGCGATCCCATGAACTGTAGCCTGCGAGGCTCCTCTGTCCATGGATTCTCCAGGCAAGAATACTGGAGTGGGTTGCCATTTCGTTCTCCCATAGCCCTTGAGGACATGACAAAAACTAGTTAGAACCATTAGACCCAAGCAGGCAGAAGACTGACTTTTCATAGACCTGGAGCCTCATTATATGCTTATTGTAATACATTAGCCTATGCTAATGACATACCCCCAGGCATCAGGACAGTTCCCACCATAAAAGACCAGAGAGTGGGCCATAGCCCAATTCCTGGAAATCTTCATCACTTTCCCAAAATAGTTGGTATAATCTTCCCACTAATTAGCCTAAAACACTACCCAGCCCATAAAAACTAGCCACCCCCTACTTCAGGGCTGCTCTCATTTTCTGAGATGATCCCATACCCTGGGGCCACTCTCACCTTCTGGGATGGACCGAATTCTGCCTATGGAATGTGTTTCTCAATAAACTTGCTCTCCCTTTATTCTCACTCACTCTTGTGTTCTTTCCTGCTCCAAGCTANTAATCTTCCCACTAATTAGCCTAAAACACTACCCAGCCCATAAAAACTAGCCACCCCCTACTTCAGGGCTGCTCTCATTTTCTGAGATGATCCCATACCCTGGGGCCACTCTCGCCTTCTGGGATGGACCGAATTCTGCCTATGGAATGTGTTTCTCAATAAACTTGCTCTCCCTTTATTCTCACTCACTCTTGTGTTCTTTCCTGCTCCAAGCTAAGGACCCTTACTTAGCTGCCCAGGAACTTGCCTGAGACCTAGTACATGATCCTCCTCTTGTGCCCCATCTTCCTGCAACATCTTTATAAAGGAAGAGGAAGAAGTTGGTCTTCTTCTCCTTCCCACTTTTCCTTTGATTATAAAAATGCAGCCTACTTAGTTCTTGGGGTAGAGCCTTTTGACTGCCCACTTGTATCCTTCAAAAGCGTCCTTTATTAATAAATCTCTTGCATGCGTGCTCAGTTGCTAAGTCATATGCAACTCTTTGTGACTCTGTGGACTGTAGCCTGGCCAGGCTCCTCCGTCCATGGGATTCTCTAGGCAAGAATACTGAGTGTGTTGCCATTTCCTCCTCCAGGTGATCTTCCTGACCCAGGGATCGAACATGTGAAGCTTCCTCTGTCTCCTGCATTGGCAGGCAGATTCTTTACCACTGAACCCCCAGGGAAGCCCATTAATATATCTACTTCTTACCTATTTCGTTGCCTCTCACTGAATTCCTTCTGTACAAAGATATAAAGAAACTGAGCTTAATTAAGTCCTGAGATGAGTTCGGTGGTTTCAATTGGAAGACTGTGGGTTCAAGTTCCATCTGAGGCATGGTTTCAGATCTGCTTAAATCAGGGACAAAACTTAAAGAAAACAATGAAATAGAGGTTTACAGCTGGTCTTTTAAGGGGAGGCAATCTCTCTGCCTTAGAAGGACTGAATTGAGGATTGCTAGACTGAGAATGCAGCTAAGATTAACAGAAAAGAGGGCGGTGGTTGATTAAAGATGTCTGCATCAGGTGCTAGAAAGGAGAGTGGTGGTTCTACTTTTGTTACACATTTGCAAACTCTGCCTGAGGAGTTGTAATATGCTCCTAACACTTGCCAAACATTTTATCTGGAAGTTTGAGGTCANGCGGTGGTTGATTAAAGATGTCTGCATCAGGTGCTAGAAAGGAGAGTGGTGGTTCTACTTTTGTTACACATTTGCAAACTCTGCCTGAGGAGTTGTAATATGCTCCTAACACTTGCCAAACATTTTATCTGGAAGTTTGAGGTCAACTTAAAATGAGCTCTGCCACGTTTCCTCTTCTCTTCCTAATTATTTCCTGATATTTTCACTTATACCTGGAAAAGGTCAGTTTTCATTCCAGTTCTAAAGGCAATGCCAAAGAATGTTCAAACTACATTACAATTGCACTCATTTCACATGCTAGCAAGGTAATGTTCCAAATCCTTCAAGCTAGGCTTCAGCCATAGGTGAACTGAAAACTCCCAGATGTACAGTCTGGATTTAGAAAAGGCCAAGGAAACAGATCAAATTGCCAACATCTGTTGGATCATAGAGAAAGCAAGGGAATTTCAGAAAAAAACATTTACTTCTGCTTCATTGACTACACTGAAGACTGTGACTGTGTGGATCACAACAAACTGGAAAATTCTTAAAGATATAAGAACACTAGACCACCTTATCTGTCTCTTGAGAAACCTATATGTAGGACCAGAAGCAACAGTTAAAATTGGACATAGAGCAACAGACTGGTTCCAAATTGGAAAAGAAGTATGTCAAGGCTGCATATTGTCACCCTCTTTATTTAACTTATATGCAGAGTACATCATGCAAAGTGCCGGGCTATATGAAGCACAAGCTAGAATCTAGATTGCTGGGAGAAATAACCTCAGATATGCAGATGACAACGGGCTCCAGCTCCGTGGTTTCTACCGCATCCCCATCGAAATCTCTGTACTAAAGCTAAGTCCCAGGGTGTATTTAATTAAAAGACAAACGGCAAAATGAGGTTGTGGTGGGTGCTTTCTGACTGTGGCCTGCTAGATTTTAATTGCGCCTTGTAAACCGTGAGAGCTCCTCCCAGGCGCCGCTCTGCACACCCCTGTCCTTTTTTCATCACGAAGATGTTCTCAGCAGCTGACAGGCCGGGCCTCCTGTCTCCGCAGAGAGACTTGATCTCGCCCGACAATGACTCAGCAACTTGCCGAATCCAATTAGCAGCTTTGCAGCTCCTTCCTCAGAGCGGCTGTAGTCAAGTCTGGCTGCAGCCGCCTCCCCCAGCCGCATCGCCCAGCCCAGGGTCTGCCCACTTGTCACCAGCGATTACCGCGGCCAGCGTGCGTGCACCAGCGCGAGGTACTGGGGGTCCTGGTGGGTTTCAAGCCTGCTTGGCCCAGCGTCCCTGCTTTTCTCTGTCCTTCCCCGGAGGTTGACACGGAATGCCCTGGGACACTCATGGTTAGAGCAGCCAGAGGTTCCGGGCAGGAACTGAGGCCCAGAGACAAGAGGGTGCTTGCTTGGGGTTACCTGGGTATTTAGGGAGGGGCTGCGCTTCGGGGCCCGGGGCTCCCGACACCCCGCTGCGGGCCAACACCTGTAGCCCCCGCCGTGGCCCCTACAGACTCTGCCCGGCTGGCATGGCAGAGGTTAGAGCAGCCAGAGGTTCCGGGCAGGAACTGAGGCCCAGAGACAAGAAGGTGCTTGCTTGGGGTTACCTGGGTATTTAGGGAGGGGCTGCGCTTCGGGGCCCGGGTCTCCCGACACCCCGCTGCGGGCCAACACCTGTAGCCCCCGCCGTGGCCCCTACAGACTCTGCCCGGCTGGCATGGCAGTGAGGTGGGAGCCGCGCAGCCCCTCGGGCTCCCAGCCTCAGTGTGTGACCCTGACCTCTCAGGTTCTGCTTGGTGAGACCCCTCAGCACCCGAAAGTCCCTTTCGTCTTGATTCGGGGACAGGAGGCGGGCCGGAGAGAAGGAGAGAGAGAAAATGCAGGCGTGAAAACGTTATGAATCGGCCACTCCCACAAACACTGGAAAAAGCAGGTGGCCAGAGGGGCTCTGCTTTGCGGGGGGTGGGGGCTCTCTTGAAGGGGAAGAAGCGGGCTCCCTCTGGTGTTGTGCTCAGGGGCCCAGGATTACAGTGGGGCCTCTGCCCCAGCTCAGAGCGCTGCCCGCATTTGTCCACGGACGCGAGATCCCTCTGCAGCTCCTCTGGTGGACACTTGGCCCGAGTTTCTTGAGTTGCTGTTTTTGTCGTTGGAACAGACCTGGGTCCACACCTGCAGGCCGAGTGAATGAACATATTTTAGTGAACTGTGAAATGATCGGCCACGGCAATCGGCCGTCAGTAACCTGGGCGCCGCCTCCCCGTGTTAACGCGCGTGTGAATTTCACGGCTGCGGCCCGTCTGCCGAAAACGGCGCCGCAGCCCTGGCACTTTGCTCTGCCGTGTTTTGACTTTTCCTGGGCCCCGAGGCAACTGCAGAGAGTGGTTTTTAAAAAAACAGAACCAACCAGAATATGTCTCCCAAGTCGAGCATAGTCGCCGCGGTGTTTCAGAGAGAGACCCACCAGCCTCTTCCCTACAGTTTGGATACGAGCGGGCGGTCCAGACTGAACCCATGCCCGGGAGGTGCTGATGGAGAGGCTGCTCAGGTGTGGGCCCGTGGGGGTGCTCACAGGCCGGGACGGCGCAAGGGTGAGTGGACACAGCTGAGTGCCCGGTGCCCGGTGCCCGGTGCCCAGTACATCACAACTAATGTCACTGCCCTTGTTTGTTTTTTTCTAAGTAAATCAGAGGACACATAACTTTTTATTGACCTAAATACATGTATGCCCTGCTCATTAAACAAATTAATTACCAAGGCTTTAATGCTAACTATACTAGATGCTATCTTTTATTGAGTATTCATNTCACAACTAATGTCACTGCCCTTGTTTGTTTTTTTCTAAGTAAATCAGAGGACACATAACTTTTTATTGACCTAAATACATGTATGCCCTGCTCATTAAACAAATTAATTACCAAGGCTTTAATGCTAACTATACTAGATGCTATCTTTTATTGAGTATTCATTTTGTACCAGGCATTACGTTGTGACCTTATCTCTTAAGTCTATTTGTGTTGGGTTTTCAGCCGCCCAATTGTGTCCGACTCTTTGCGCCCCTACGGACTGCAGCCCCCCAGGCTCCTCTGTCCATGGGATTCTCCAGGCAGGAATGCCGGAGTGGGTGGCCATTTCCTCCTCCAAGGGATCTTCCCAACCCAGGAATGGAACCTGCGTCTCTGGCGTCTCCTACACTGGCAGACAGTTTTTGTGTTTTTTTTTAACCACTGACCCACCTGGGAAGCCTGTGTTTTATTAGCCCTACTTAACGGTGTCGAACACGAGGCTCAGAGAGAGTCAGGAACTTGCCAGAATGAGAGCAGGTCTCTCAGTCCCTCTGCTGGCCTGACTTACCGCGTTTCGCGAGTGGTAAGGTTCTGTGGGAAGCCCGGAGCTGATGGTAACAACCAAAACCGAACGTCAGCTTTCCTGAGTTATTTACCCCAACTGAGGGCATCTGGAACAGCATCCGAGGTGGAGACCACCCCTGGAAAAATGGGACCTCTGAGACCAGCCCCTGTTGGCAGTTCTGCTGGAGAGTCAACCTGGTTTTCACTCCTTTATGACCTAAGCCATCCTGTGATTGCTGCTGGCTTCTTGAGTTTGGTTTTCTTCCTGAACGATACCATTCATAGGGCTTTCATTGCAGGTGTTGAGTGGTAACTTTTCTCATTTTATCTCACTTTGAAAATGTTTCTCTTTTGCCATTGTTCCAGAATAACAGCTTAGCTGATTGTAACTGTATAGGTCCACATTTTGTCGATATTATTCCATCATCTTCCAGCTTCACTGGAGCCACTGAGAAGTCTCGCGTGTCTTTAACTGCTCCTTTGTAAGTTTTCTCCTTTTCCTCTCTAGTTGCTGTGAAGGTCATTCCTTGATCTTAATCGTTCTGTACTTGCATTACCGTGTGCTTAGGGCAGAGTTTTTTTTAAATCCCATTCAGAACATTTTTTTTTTAAGATTTTTAAAAACCAACTGCTCTACTTAGAGCAGATCTCAGCTTACCCTGAAGGTGAATGTTTAGGGCAGGAGATTTAGGGCACATTTGAAATGTATGTCCCGACTCTGCTGTTTTTTTAGTTAGAAGAATATAAATATTTTATCTGAATTTCACTGATGGCAATCAAGCATGAACACAGAGCCAGCATTTGAGGATCTGTCCTGTCTGAATTTCTCCAGAGTGCACAACTCGGCCAGCAAATGGTAGTTGGAGTGAGATTGATTCCAGTTCAGTCTGAGAGTGGATCCTGTAGCCATTGGAGCTCTCTGGAAATGTAGCCGAGGCTCAGTGGTGGACACGTTTGGTTGAATCTCATGTCTAGATATCCTTTCTCCAGGCCCAGCATCATTCTATTAGCTCACACCCTTGTCGTCTCTTACCTGGGCTATGCAGCTGCCACAATTAGACTCCTTCACCACTAGCCTCTTCCCTCTGCTACTATACGCCACTTTATCTCCAGAGTGGCTGTTTTGTAACACAACCGATCATGTCATTTCTCTGTTTAAACTCTTAAGAACTATACTAAGAGTTTAAGCAATTTCACAAGTCTCGAAGCGTATAGTCCATGAATGCTCAGTTGCTCAGTCATGTCTGACTCTTTGTGTCGCCTGAACTGTAGCCCACCAGGCTCCTCTACCCAAGAATACTGGAGGGGGTTGCCATTTCCTACTTCACGGGAATCTTCCGACCCAGGGATCAAACCCACATCTCTTGCATCTCCTGCATTGGCAGGCAGATTCTTTACTACTGGACCACCCAGGAAAGCCCAAGTGTATAGTAATAAAGTCTTTTCATGACCCAGTCAGAATCAATCCATCCTCATCTCATTTGCCATAATACCTCATATACATTCATTACCATACTTAGCACCCCATTTAAATCATGTATTTATTCACTTGTCTTCCCCATGAGACTTAAGGCAATTACTATGTTTTCATCATATATCCTCAGTGCCTGGCACATTCTAGGCACTCAATATCATCAAATAAGCCCTGGGAGCCATTGTATTCCAAGTATAGGAAGACAGTAAGCACTCAACAACTTTGAGTGAATAGAGTAAGATGGCATTCATTCAGCCCTTATTTGTTGACCAGAGATCTAGCTGACCTCTGACCTCTGACCTCAGTGGCCCTTGAATAGGGAAGCATTTCCCCCCATTTCTGTGTTTTAGGGACAGGAAGATGAGTAATGCAGTGAATGATACAGTCGGGAAATATTTATTCCTCTACCCTAAGCTGTCTGTCAGCTTTCAGATTCTATGAAAGAAACAAGATGACATACAGCTTATTTGAATTTGTTGTAGCATTGTTTATTTGTCTCCTTCTTAAGGAGGAGGTGGAATTGGATTGTTTGTTTGGTTTCTTCTTCAATAAGCAACATCTTAATATAACTAGTCTGGACATCTGTCCCATTTTCAAAAATTACAAGTTTCGATCATTGCTAAATTGTACAGATCCCAATCTGTCTGCTCTGCATATATTTGCATTTATAAAAGCAGAAGCAAGCTAAGAGTCTTTCTAATGCAATCCCCTAAATGCATGAAGTATTAGATTGCTTTTCCCCATTGGTGCATGCATTGCTAAGGGCTTAAAAGGATCATTGATTTGAATTATTTAATGTGTACAGCAGGTTGAATTTCTTTTCTTTCTTTCTTTTTTTAAGGACCTTAAGGGGCATTGCCTTAGTTTTTTTATGTTAAATCTCATTTTTCTTTGAAAATAGGAAGTTAAAGCTGTATTCACGTAAGGTTTCAAAATGCCAAATTTTCACTGTGTTTTTAAACCATCTAGGAAATCTTTGATTCTAGTGAAACATAGCTGCTGAAAATTGAGCTGAAATTGCTAGGCTTAAAATATAGTTATAACTACATTTTACTCTAATGTTGTATGATTTTTCCTTTTTTGAAGTTGATGCAGATGAAATAAAAGAGATCATTTCTCTAATAAAAAGCCATCCTGGATCTTTGTTGTTATTTTTGAAATTTAAGCTGGTTTTGACTTAACTTCTGTTACCACAGCCCTAGACTTTAAATGTTGAACATTTTTACTGTGTAATTTAAGTTTTAGTTCCTACTGTTTTTTGACGCTTTGCTCTTTCCCTGTGGAAAGGCAGTTGTGCCCTGTCGGCACAATTTGTGATGGAAACATCTGGGTGAATGGATTTATTTCAGTTTGTGTTCTGTTCAGAAAGCTTGCCCCAAATAGTCTTGTTTGTGATGTCTAGCGTGGCTTCCTAAAACAAAGCAAAAAGTCTTATTTAATCCATCTGTCAGGACAATGCATAAATAAAAAAAAATGGAAGCCTCATTCACATATGGCAGTCATGTGGTGTAAAAAGTTTAGCTAAAGATAATTTATTATCTCAACCCAGATGCTTCTGAGAGTGACATGGGATTCCTAATAATAATTGAGACATTATTGATCTACAACAGGTCTAAACTGAGATTATCCAGGAGAACCAGATGCCATTGTCACCCTAACTACTTGCCATGGCTATTAAAAGTCTCATTTACCACGGTATATAGCAAGTTCTTCCAGGAATTCTGGTAAGTCACTGATGGAGCTCTGTGTCAAGGAGCGCAATGGAAGGTTCTAATGTATCAGTCAGTACAACACTTTTCCTGAATGTGTAGGAGGTAAAAGACATATCAGGGCAGAAGATACAGCAACTGGGATTTGACAAAACCTTTAACTGCCTGACGGTAAACCCGTCATAGCTGATAGTCAATTGTTGCCATATTACGTGCCTAAACATCTCTCTTAATAAATCAGATATACTTAGTGTTTGTAGGAGGGCACAGATACTGAAAGCCTACAGGGGAAAGTTGAGATTTGGGTTACCTATGCCTTTGATTCCAGAGTCAGAAATGTTAGCCAAGGATGTCAGCAAATGAAATACATTTTCTTAGTTTTATGTCATGAGATGCAGCGACTGCCCTATTTTCTCTTACAGCCTTCCTTCTGAATTAATATCTCTTAAAAATAGCTGCAGATTCTCAAACCTGTAAGAATAGTACACGCTGTTTGCCGCAATTTCTTTTTTCCTGAAGATCCCTTCGAGGTCTTTCAAGAATTCAGTTTAACTTAGCAAAGATTAGAAGACCTACTGTGTGTGTGAGGCATCATGTAAGATGCCTCTAAGATACAAAGAGGAGGGTGAGCCTCTGCCCTCAAGGCATCTTCTATAATACAAGAAAATACAGTGAATGCATAACAACACAATAATACTACAGAGGCAAGTGCCGTTAAAAAGACACTTATCCCTTCAGTTGTGTCTGACTCTTTGTGACCCTATGGACTGCAGCCCCTCAGGCTCCTCTGTCCACTGGGATTCTTCAGGCAAGAATACTGGAGTGGGTTGCCATTTCTTTCTCTAGGGGATCTTCCCAGGGATCAAACTAGCATCTCTTATGTCTTCTGCATTGGCAGGTGGGTTCTTTATCACTAGCACCACCCTGGGAAGCCCAGAAAGAGATGTAGATTACATCTTACACCTGATGGTGTATATTTGCTGATAGCTGGTGAGAAGTTGCTGTGTTGCACAGGGATCCCAATCTGGCACTCTGTGATGACCTGGAGAGATGGGATGTGGAGAAGGAAGGGGATGTATGTATAATTAAGGCTGATTTGCATTGTTATTTGGCAGAAACCAATACAACATTGTAAAAATTTTTTTTAATATATTTAAATTTAAAAATTGAAAAAAATATATATACATCACAACAGAGTGGTGGATATAAGGATATTTATAATATAAGTCTATAGTTTCCTGCATGTTTGAAATGTCATTTAAAAGTTGTTGTATTTTAAATGTATATAGCATTGTATATACTACTGGGAGAATTAATTTAGGGAACTGGGCAATTATATCTGGCTATAAGGATCTGTGTTGCCTTTATCTACCCTTTTCTGCAACATTCCATTCCTTTTAGCTGTAACTTAGCT
Organism: Oreotragus oreotragus; assembly: GCA_006410675.1. Lineage (NCBI taxonomy): Eukaryota > Metazoa > Chordata > Mammalia > Artiodactyla > Bovidae > Oreotragus > Oreotragus oreotragus. Next base: position 478,721 of record SJYX01002548.1, read on the forward strand.
TCCCTAAAAATTCTCTCATGAAACGAGTCTTCTTTCTCCCACACCTATCCAGTGGTAGGCAGCACAACACATATTCTTTCAGGTGCCCAGAACGTGCCTTGTCCTTTGCCTCGAACTGTCCTTGATGTGAAGTTCACGCTCTCTCAACCTTGCCCATCTCACATACACTCCGTGTTGGCATCTGCCTCCAAGGCTTCTCCTCTCCTCACCCCATCCTTTGCCAAGGCAAGCTGGTATATGCCTACCGCTCACCTTCCCCATAGCACAGCTCCAGTCCAAGCCACACACCGCTCTTGCCTGGATTCCACAGTGGGTTTCTTTCTCTCCCTACGCAGGTCTCCTCTCTGAGCACCTGGGAGAGGTGAGTGAGGGATAAGCAAGTGTGGAAGTCTGGAGGACAGTGAGACCCCACTGTGCTACTTTGAGGTGTCTGATATTCAGGAGTTGGCAGGTGGCTTGGTCTCAAAGGAGAGATGGAGGCTGAGGAGCTGAGTTTCTTCAGTGTGTGACAGATGCTCAAAACTATGGGGCAGGACCAGTCATCCTTCTAAGGAGAGTGCAGATGGAGAAGCTAAATGACTCCTGGGTCCTTAGGCATCCCAAATCGGGCCAGTGTGGTAGGAGGAAGCCCGGGGGTGCTGAAGAGGGGACTGGTCGGTGCTGCTGAGGGAACTAGTCAAATCAGGACCAGTGATAACTGAACCTGGAGCCCCCAAGTTTGTTGGTGATCTTGAAAAGAGTAGGTTCAGAGGCCATTCAAAATTACTCCAGACCAAGGGACCAGAAAAAAAAACCAGTAGTTACTGCAGGCCATACTCCCAGCAGCCCTCTAAGGTAAATACCGTGAGCCCATCTTACAGATGACAACGTTGAGTCATAGAGAAATTAAGTAGCTTGCCTATTATACCAGTTGATTAGTGCAGAGCAAAGAGTTTGATTCAGGCACTGTGACCCCAGAGCCCCTGCTCTTAGTTACTAGGCTCTACTCATAGAAGATTGAGAGANTCATTCAGCTCACCACCAGCGTATCTGTTCCGTGTTTTCCACGTCTGACTTTGGCGTCATCAACTGTATGTTTTCCCTCATTCTAGCTTTTTTTTTTAAATCCATATTTGTTATGCAGGGCAAAGATAGAATGAAGAATTCAAGGGCCTCGCACTTTATGCTTAATAGACCTTTCTCTCCTTCAGAGTGTTTTTCTTTCTTCTTTTGCCCTTTCTTTCTTCGTACTTCCTACGCTTTCTCTGCTATATAATATTTACTAAGAAATCAATCCTTTTCTTTTTGTGATAAAGTCCTAGTCACGTTTCAGAAGCATCCTGTAGTTCATCTGTTAGTGGGATATCCCTTTGGAAAAGCAGCCAGCGGTGACTGCAGTGACGTCAACAGCCCGACAGAGTGGATCTGGGAGGGAAGATGAGCCGAGTTTAACGCAGGGGGAGGGAGTGGGGCTCCGGCCTCGGCCCCCACCCGCTCACGCCATCTCTGCAGGCCCGGCCCTGCGCTGTAAGCAGAGGCGACAGTGTCCGCCTCTCAGGACTGCCCCGTGGTCACAGCCAGTGATGTCACGTGGGCGTGAGGTTCTAGAAGCTGCATAGCTTTACAGTTGCCAACTTTCCTTATCGCTGCTACTGTTACTGTTGACAAAGTGGCTTCAGTTTTTTAAAAGGTATGTGATGCCAAGGCCCAGAGCTTTCGTCAGTCTTGTCAATATTTGGAATTTAAAATTTGTTTCCCTACGTAAGTCATACAAGCTTCTGGGACAAGTTTGTGTCAATGTGTTTCCTGAGAGTAGATGTCTGGGGTGGTCATTTTGAGTATCCAACAGAATACACGCCGTGTGGTGGATGAGAGAGTGAATGAATGGTGTGGAGAGACAGACAGATGTCAAACCTCCCAGGCAGAGGTGCCAAACATTACAGGCACTTCCCCCAAGGCCCTTTGTCCCTGTGACCACCGCTGGTCCTGGGGTCCACACCAAGACCACCAGACCGCTTTGCTGCTGACAGTGAGCTGACGGGTCAGCAGGGCTGTCGTGGGGGAGAAGGACTGGGGTGAACACAGGGCCAGTGAGGAGAGCCAGGGAGCCCTTGCCAGTTCACCGTGGGGCGAGGTCCCGCTCAGCCTGTGCTGTTCCTGGGTGGGCTGCCCCAGAAGCGATCACACAAGGGTCTGCAGCGAGCACTCCACCCTGGACCACAGGCTCCACGGTCCCTGATGCTAGATCCCATGATCCCATGAAACACGTTGCTCGGAGGATGAGTGTTTAATCAGCTCTCCCTGCCATATTCCAGCCTAGAGTCTATGTCCAGAGGAAGCCTGTCCTCCCAGCCGAGGCCCTGTTTGGTTGCTCTCGCCCTCAACCTCTCACTGTTTGTCAAGGGATGACCCGACTATTAGACCCAGGGGGTCTCTTCTCTAAAGCATTTGCAAAATAACCGTAAATCATGGACATATGTATAAATGTCTCTTCACTAATGTGTGCTTCCTTTGTAATTAACTAGTCACCGAGTCTTTTAAATAGGAAATAGCCCGTTTCCTCCAGGACTCATTAAAGAACTAAAAGCTGTAGGACATGCACGCTCGCGGGAGCCCCACCACACACTCCTGGGCTGGGTGACATGGTTTTCCATAGTGTCATACCTCTGGAACCCTCCGTTGTTGGGGGCTGTAAAAGCTGGCTTAACACGCTCTGGGTGCAGCGAAACTGCCAGGAGCAAGGGCCCACCCGCCTTTCACGGGCCTCCTTAGGCACCCAGTCCTGAACTCTGGTCTCAGCTGAGGCGTCTTTGACGTTGTTTAGTTGCCAAGTCATGCGTGACTCTGTGACCCCGTGGACTGTAGCCCGCCAGGCCCTTCTGTCCATGGGGTTCTCCAGGCAAGAATACCAGAGTGGGTTGCCATTTCCTTCTCCAGGAGATCTTCCCAACCCAGGGATCGAACCCATGTCTCCTGCATTGCGGGCAGATTCTTTCCCATCTGAGCCACAAGGGAAGCTCTGAAGCTGCTTAGCCAGAGTTTTAAAGCCGTCTCCCTGCAGATCAGGCAGCCTCCGGACGGCTCCCCGTTGGACCCCTTATGCCTGGAGCATACACTCAGCATCCTTTGTTGAAACAAAAGAGGAGACATAATGAACACCCCTACCGGTAACCGCCTAGCACAGGGTCCTTGCCCTTCACCTGCCAAATGCTACTCACGCTTAAGATCTAGGTGTAAGCTCACCTCCGCGCCAGTCTTTTCTCACCCCGAGATCACCTACAGCCTGTGCCTTGCGGGTAACACTCGGCGCTAACAGCCTTGCCGGGGGTGGCCACGCCGCGCCTCCACGTCTCGGCCCCCACACAGGTGGTAATCTCCCAGCTCGTGTGCCTTGTTTGGGGTGCTTTTTCCCCTCCCCTGCCGCTGTGTCCGAACAGCCACTGCATGAGTGTTTATGTATTGATGAAGCAACGTTATTCCCCATTCTGTATCTCCTGCAGTTTCTGCCTCAGCGCAGAATACATCATTGCAGGTCGACTGACTGAGTTGAAAATGTAGCACGTCACCTACCAAAACTCTTGTGTTTTGTGACCCAGCTCATCCACGGGGATGCCAGCTCATTTCGGGAAGCCACCACGTACCAGCCTGGAGTTAAAGTTAGCTGTGTCGACTTGGGCTGGGCAGACGCAGCCGGGGAGGAAAAGAAACCCTCTTCCAAATTTTCCCCACAAAGGAAGAGCATGGAGCTTTGAAAATCTGTGCCGCATGAGACGTTACTTCAAGTTTGTTAGAAATGTAGGAGGGCGGCTTGGAAGACAATGGAAATGTCGCAAAGGATTTTTCAAACGTGGTAAACTCTGTGACAGCATGGGGAGCTTCGAAACCACTTGTGTGAAAGGCAGGGCAGCCTGGTTGCTAAGTTAGTGACACCAAGAAGCTGAGCCGTCTGGGCAGGCAGAAGCCAAGCACACCCTTCTCTTAGGAAGGTCCTGCCCCTGCTGAGCAGGGGCCTGCTGGGGTTTTTCATCATTGTTTTGGATTTGTCTGTTTTTAGTATAAATGTGAATTCCCAATTTCCATTTCTAGCAATAGCCAACTAGGTGGTTTGGGCCAACTCTCCTCCAAAAGGAGTTTATGCTGAAATCCACAGAACACGTTCTTCAGTGACGCTGATACCATCACACTCCCGTGCGGCTGTCACCACCGTCCGCCTCCTGAGCGTCCTCACCTTCCCCCGTCACCACCACCCACCCGCTTCGCTCAGCGGAACCCTGCCCGCCTTGAACACTGAGTCTCCGTCCCCTCCCTCAGACCCTGCGACCACCACTCTCTCCTCCGTCTCTGTGAGTCTGGCTGCTCTTGGGAACTCGTGGGAGCAGAGCTGTGTAACCTCTGACATTCGGCATCTGCCCCATTTCACCGACCAGACGCCTCCCAGGTCCCCGCAGGCTGCAGCACGTGTCTTCTTGGATCCGTTTGTACAGGTGAGGGGGCTGAAGCTCAGGCTTGTCTGAGGTCTTTGCGGCCTCTCTCTGTGGCCCCAACTGAGGCTGTAGAATCTTTGGGCACACTCATAATAAGACCAGTTGTCAGCTGTTGCCGAACTGCACGGAACACGTGACATGTATTGTCGTCGTTCGGTCCTTCAGAAACCCCGTGAGCCCATGGTCTGCATCTTGGACCTGGAGTGAGAGCCTGGGTCAGTGACGAGGAGCTCGGCCGAGACCCAGACCAGGGAAGCGGTAGGGCTGGGCCGAGCTGCCCCCGCCTGCCTCCCCACGAGAGAGGCTTTTAGGAAACTTCCCCAGAGCAGTGGCTTTCATCAGAATGTGCAGTGGCCCCCAGCCCAGAAGGCCAGGGCAGAGTCTCCTCCTCCCGACCTAGTGGCGTGAGTCACCCTCTCCCATGAGAAGACGCAGGGAAATTTCCAGGATCCTTGAGAATGAAGTGGGCGGGGAGTAGGGGGAGCTGACGCCTCCCTGAGGACTTGACAAGTATCTGATGTGAAGCGGCTCGCCTTGCCGGCAAAGCCTGCGTCTCCGAGGACCTCTTCAGCTGCCGGCGTGCGGGCAGGCGGGGAGCCGGGGGTGCTGGGCCCCGGGGTGGGGGCCTCTCTGCAAGCGAGCCTCTCTCCCAGCTCCCCGCCACCGCTCCGTCGGGGCCTGGAGTGGAGTTTCGTTCCCCAGGCAGTGACTGTCAGAAGAAGCATCTGGCTGGTTTCTGGTGAATGACTCCAAGAAGAGAAATCCCTGTGGGAAGAAATTGCCGCTACAGAGGCTGTGCCAGGCAGTGGTGTCCACCTGCGAACACGGGGGCGCGCTCAGAGTGGCCCCTGGGAGCGGCAGGCCCGAGACCGTCTGAGCCTGAGACGTGAACGACACTCAAAGCATGTGACGCGGGGAGGGGTGGCAGACAGTGGTGGAAGGGGGCCCAGGACGGCCCGAGGGTCTGCTCTGACCCAGGACCCACGTCCTACAGGACGTCTCCCTTGGCCAGCCCGCCCGGCTCTCACCCGCCCCTGCAACGCCCGCTACTGCCCCTGGCTTCCACCACCAGTGCCCCCAGGGCAGCTGCACCCCAGCTCTGCCCTTCCCTGAAGCCCCTCAGGTAGGCGCCCCTGCCCCTGTGTCCACGTGGACTCAGCAGAGGCTCGGCCCGGCTGGCTTGTTCCCCCGGGACCTCCACTGTTGCCCACAATGTCACCTGGGATGCAGAGCCAGAGCGAGCCAGCCATCACTAGGTCCAGCCCGCCCCCGGGAGGTCGCGTGGCCGGGGCTGGGGCCTGGGTGCTTGCTTGCATTAAACCCATGAAACCTCTGTTCTCGGAAAGCCCAGGGCAGTTCATTAGGAGCCAGGCACACAGTCCTTGGACCCGAGGTCTTGTGACCAGGATTTCATTTCTCCTCTCCCCTTTGGCTTTTTTAATATAGTGAAGGTCAGAGGGGGGAGGGGGCTGCGGTTTGCTTAGTGTGCAGAGCACTCGTTTAAATCGCGTCCGGTTCCGAGCGGTAATTCTTGTCTCTCCCTGACTCCCAGCCCACTCCTCACCAGCCTTCCCAGCCAGGCCCCCGGGGTGTTCATGCCCTATTCCCTCCTCGTCACCCCTTCTCTCCCCTTCAGCCCCACGAGTCGGGGGTGGGACAGACCGCCCGGGGCCGTCGGTCTCATCAGCGTTTGTGGGTCCCACTAGCAGACCAGCCCAGGAGGCTCGTGTCGCCGTCACACTGCAGCCTGGGAGCCACATCCCACGGACCGCAGGGGGCGGGGGAGGGAGTGGAGGCTGCAGCTCCGGGTTCTCTGTGCCTCATGCCCTGTCCCCTCCTGATCCCCTTTCCAGCGCACTGTTCCCTCTCCTGAGCCTCCCAGTGGGGCCAGGGGTCTGCTGTGTGGCCGTCAGGCTGGGCTTCGGCATCACTTGAGCCAGGAGTGAGTCTGGGGTCGCACTGCCCCTTACTCTGAGAACCACACCTGCCCCGGGACAGCTCGTCGCCTCTGGGAGCAGCCCTGCTGGTGCGGCGACCCCTTCTGGGTGGCGTCCCGCGCACCACCGAGGACGGAAGGAGCTGGAGAGCAGCAGTGGGCCTCGCGGTGCCTTCTTCCCACTGACGGGTTATTGGTTACGACATGCATTAGTTTCGGCTGTACCTCACAGCGGCTCAGTGTCTCCTGTAGGTCGTACTCTGTGCAAGTGAAAGTGAAAGTGAAGTCACTCAGTCGTGTCCGACTCTTTGTGACCCCGTGGACTGTAGCCCACCAGGCTCCTCTCTCCATGGGACTCTCCAGGCAAGAATACTGGAGTGGGTTACCATTTCCTTCTCCAGGGGATCTTCCCAACCCAGGGATCGAACTTGGATCTCCCATGTTGCAGGCAGCCGCTTTAACCTCTGAGCCACCAGGGAAGCCCCGTGCAAAGTGGCTGTAAAACACTGGCTGTTCTCCCTGTACTGCAGGTTCCAGCCTCACCGCTTGTTTATGTCCAGCAGTCTGCTGCTTTGCACCCCCTTCTCTTTTCGCCCTCCCCCACCTCCTCCCCCCTGGGAGCCCCTGGTTTGCTCTCTGGGAGCCTCTGTTCTCTGGGGTGTGCACCCAGAGCGGGGTGCACGGGGCAGCTCTGGGTACTTGCTCACGTCTCAGCTCTGCGTCCCCGGCTCATGTCGCAGCCCTGCATCCCCAGCTCCTGGGGCAGCTCTGCGTACCCGGGTCAAGTGGCAGCTTTGCTTCCCCGGCTCACGTCGCAGCTCTGCATCCCCAGCTCCTGGGGCAGCTCTGGGTCCCCGGCTCACTGTGTCCCGGCTCCCGGGGCAGCTCCGTGTACCCAGGTCAAGTGGTAGCTCTGTGTGCCCGGCTCCCGGGGCAGCTCCGTGTACCCAGGTCAAGTGGTAGCTCTGTGTGCCCGGCTCCCGGGGCAGCTCCGCGTGCCCGGCTCCCGGGGCAGCTCTGTTTAACTTGTTGAGGAGACACTGCCCTGTTGAGCACCCTTGCCTGGCTCACGTCCAGCCCTGACTCGCTGTGTGGATGTGGCCCAGCGACCGGTGCCCTCTCTGCCTCCTCGCTTGTGAGTCGGGACGGTGGTGTGCCCTCCCCGTGGGGGCCGTGATGCGGACGTGGACGTAAAGGGCTGAGCGCAGCGCCTGGTGTGTAAGAGGGGCTGCACCCGTGTCTGCTGCTGTTTCTCGGATGGGGGAGCCGTGGCGGATGAAAGACTCGGAAGCTTTTGAGCTGAAAGAGGCCACAGTAAGAGGATGGAGAAGAATCAGGGCGGCCCTGTCCAGACCGCTGGGGCTGGCCCTCCCAGGCGCCCCTCCCCGTCTGGGGGCTCCATCTTCTCACCTGCTCCACGCTGAGCCGTGCAGACCCTTCAGCTCCGTGGTCTTCGTGGCTGGGCCACTCCTCGGGGGTGGGAGATTCGGTCCTGCACTCAGACAAGGCCCAGGTTTCCTCACCAGTAAAAGGAGGACCAGATATGTCCACCATCTGAAAGCTCCAAATACAAGTCTCTAGGAAACAGACAAAAGGCACTCCTTTCTCCATCTCACCAGTGATGCTAGGAAGAGGCAAACCTGGTTGGTTTTCAGTTGAATCTACTGAATTATCGCCAACTATTCTGCCAAATACTGTTTCTCTCCATTTTTAAAATTAATCCATATGTTCATGATTCATTACACCCAGCTCCTCACAGTGTTTTATAAAAGCTGTTTGAAGCCCAAGAATCCTTACAGGGGCCTTCTCGGAAGCACTCAGGAGCAAGGAGATAAAACTTTTCCCACTTGTCTTTGGTGGGAAGTCTCAGCCTGGCGAGTCTGCGTTTCAGCTGAGAGACAGAGGCCTGCGTGAACCCCTGGAAAAATGTAATAACAATGTTGTGAGGACACTTCCATCTCGCACTCGGGAACCTTGAGAGTGTCCAGCCCCGGCCCCTTCTGCCGCGTCTCCTCTGTGGTCGGAAAAGGTCGTCAGAGTCTGCACTGTTGCGTCGATGGAGACCTGGGGGCCAGTACGTGTGTCGTAGCCTGGAAACGAGGCGCCGGCTCGAGGCCTCCAGGCTCGCGGGGCCTGTGTGGTCGGGGAGGGAGGAGGTAGATGGGCCCCACGCAGGCCTCGGGGACCCACCTCCCTGCAGGAAACTGTCCTCCGACCTTGCTCGGGCCCCGTCTGCTGCCAGCCTGGGCCCAGTTCCCGTCGCCACGCCTATTCTAGTAAATGTTTGCAGCCCGTGGTTTCTCTGCCCTTTTTCTTCTCCTTAACTAACTGACCCTCCCCTAGAACCCTCCGTGTCTCAGAACCCTTGACCCAGGAGCCCCCAGCGGCTGCGGGAGGCTGTCCAGTGGGCCCAGCTGGGCTCCACCTCTGCAGGGACGTGGCTGCTTGGGGACCCGGGCAGTTCAGGCCTTGCCCCTCCAGCCCCACTGTGAGGCCTGCCCGGGAGCCTCCTGCAGCACGCACACAGCCTCTGCATCAGGCGCCATGGCCTGGGGTCCCCAGAGGGCTCCGCAAAGGCTTTGCTTCCGGAAACCAGGAGGCACAGTGGAGACCAGGCTCCTGCAGGCTGAGAGCTAGGGGCGCCCCGTGTTGACCCTCCCTCCCGTCTGCCATCCCCTCGGGACGCTGACGGCATCGCCTCCATCACCGTTAGAGGCAGGGGTGGGAGGAGGGAGGAGAAGAACACGGGCAGGGAGACCCAGCGGGCAGGGCGAGGCTGGCCCGCCCCCACAAGGCCTGAAGGCAGACGGCTGCCCCAGGGTCCGGTGACTGTACGGGAGTTCGTTCAGCAGCTTCTATGCAGCGCCTGCTGTGTGCCAGACACTGCTCTGGGCACCAGAAGAGCAGAGTGAGCGGCCCGCCAGGAGTGCCCAGCATCGGCACAGGCCCGCCTGCAGCCCACAGGGCGAATCTCTGCTTCTGGTGGGACAGCTTTATTGAGACGTGATTCAGACATCATACACCCATTTAAAGTGTTCAGCTCAGCCTAGCGGTTTTTGTAATATTCACCACCATCTCACTCCAGACATCCCATTACCCTCCACAGATACCCGGACCCCCTCAGCAGTCACTCCGTTGCCCAGCTGCACCCCCAGCCCGGGGCTTCAGGAATCTGCCTTCTGTCCGTGTGGACTTTCGTTAGATGGAGTCGTATAAGGTGTGGCCTTTCGTGCCTAGCGCCTCTCCATAGAGCTCGGGGCGTTCAGGCTGGCCCGGCTCGCCTGGCCCGTAGCACTAGAGCGCCCTTTCTCTTCATGGCTGCGTAATCCTCCACACAGAGGGAGAGTGCTTGTCCGCCCACCAGTGAAGGGCTGTTGGGTCGTTTCCACTTCTGGGCTGGCGTGACTGCTGCTGCTCTGAACACCCGCATGCCGGTTCGTGTGTAGACACACGCTTTCGCTTCTCTTGAGCGTATACCCAGGGAGGCGTCACTGGACCGGAGGGTGACGGTGCGTTTCAGCGTCTGAAGGACTGTTGGGGTCTGACCCTCAGGTTCCTCCAGCTCTTTGCCGCATGACTTGACATCTGCACCAGCCGGGGGTGTGGAGAGGCCACCCAGAGGCCCTCAGCTCAAGGGTCTGGGCCGAAGGCACGTGGCATGTGGTGCCGGGCTGACGTCCCTGGGCCCTGCCCGGGACCACTGGTCACTCCAGCTTCGTCACCGGCGGCAGGGACAGCAGGGCTGGCTTGGCCAGGGCTGGAGAACGCATGACTTGACATCTGCACCAGCCGGGGGTGTGGAGAGGCCACCCAGAGGCCCTCAGCTCAAGGGTCTGGGCCGAAGGCACGTGGCATGTGGTGCCGGGCTGACGTCCCTGGGCCCTGCCCGGGACCACTGGTCACTCCAGCTTCGTCACTGGCGGCGGGGACAGCAGGGCTGGCTTGGCCAGGGCTGGAGAGGAGGGATTTGGTGGCTTAGCTTCAGGAGAGGGATGGAGGTGTCCATGGGGGTGGCACCAGAGGCCCAGCTCCTCCCTGCTGAGGTGTTGGGCACCCGAGGGTCAGCAGCTGCCGCGCTGCAGACGTGCTGTCGCGATCCGCGTTGTGGCGTTCCCCAGCTGCGCAGTGGGGCCAGGCCCACAGCCGCCTGGTGCAGGCGGGGATCGGTGACCTGTCTGCACAACACCGGGAGGGCACCGTCATCTGTGCCGCCTGAGGCCTGCAGGCTCCCAACCCGCTCTGTGGGCCAGAGGCCCCCGGGAGCCCCGGGCCCCCAGCTCTGACTCAGTCTCCAGGAAAGCCTGCTGCGCCCTCCCGTGGCACATCTGCCCGCACTCACACACCTGCCCACACTCACACCTGCGCACACTCACACCTGCCTGCACTCACGCACCTGCCCGCACTCACACCTGCCCACACTCACACCTGCCCACACTCACACCTGCCTGCACTCACACACCTGCCCGCACTCACGCACCTGCCTGCACTCACATCTGCCCGTACTCACATCTGCCCGCACTCACACACCTGTGCACACTCACACCTGCCTGCACTCACGCACCTGCCTGCACTCACACCTGCCCACACTCACATACCTGCCCGCACTCACACACCTGCCCACACTCACACCTGTGCAGACTCACACCTGCCTGCACTCACGCACCTGCCCGTCCTCACACACCTGCCCGCACTCACCTACCTGCCCACACTCACGCACCTGCCCACACTCACATCTGCCTGTACTCACACANGCCCGCACTCACATACCTGCCCACACTCACATCTGCCTGCACTCACACACCTGCCCACACTCACACACACCTGCCCACACCCACACACACCTGCCCACACACACCTGTTTGCACTCACATGCCACACTCACACACACCTGCCTGCACTCACATCTGCCCTCACACACCTGCCCACACACACCTGCCCACACTCACACACCTGCCCATACTCACTCACATCTGCCCACACACACACCTGCCCACACTCACACCTGCCCGCTCTCACACACCTCCCCATGCTCACTCTCACATCTGCCCATGCTCACACACTCACACCTGCCCACACTCACACACCTGCCCACACACACACTCACACCTGCCCACACACACTCACACCTGCCCGCACTCACACACTCACACGCCTGCCCGCGCTCACACACCTGCCTGCACTCACACACCTGCCCACGCTCACACACCTGCCCACGCTCACCGCCTTTCTCTCCTGTCCTCCAGGACACACAGGACGAGCCACTGCTACCGCATCACCTACCGCCACATGGAGCGCACGCTGTCGCAGAGAGAGGTCGGGGGCATCCACCAGGCCGTGCAGGAGGCGGCCGTGCGGCAGCTGGGCGTCGAAGGCAGGTTTTGAGGCCCCGCTTCCCGGGCGCGATGCTCCCGGGTCTCCAGGGTTGNCTCACACACCTGCCCACGCTCACCGCCTTTCTCTCCTGTCCTCCAGGACACACAGGACGAGCCACTGCTACCGCATCACCTACCGCCACATGGAGCGCACGCTGTCGCAGAGAGAGGTCGGGGGCATCCACCAGGCCGTGCAGGAGGCGGCCGTGCGGCAGCTGGGCGTCGAAGGCAGGTTTTGAGGCCCCGCTTCCCGGGCGCGATGCTCCCGGGTCTCCAGGGTTGCTGAGTGAAGGAGAGAAAGATCTCATCTGTGGATTGAGGCATCTGTCATCCTGCGGTAAACGGGTCGGTTCCAGGACTCTCAGAAAATAAAGCATTGCTCTCAAGAACCTGTGGACATTTGTCTTTCATTTGGGAGAAGCAGGGAGGCACAGTAAGGCGAGAGGGCCCTTCCGCTCCTTTTAGAGACGCTTTGCCCGTGGGCGCTCAGGCTGCTTAATCGGTCCCTGAAGTCAGCTAAAGTGTAAACACCAGACATGATTTCTTGCCTGACAGGCTCTTCCCACCCCAGAATGAGTGAAGCCACACCGAGGGACAGATTGCAGACCCCGGAAGCTTTCCTGCATCGGCTCCCAGCCCGTCTCCCTCCTGTTCTGCAAAGGGCAGGAGCACGGGGTGCGGAGGAGACTCCGGGCTCCTTGGAGGCAGAGGGAATGGGCAGGATTTTATTTCCTTTCCACTGGAGCCCACCCTTTGGCCCCAGGGCCTGGGTGGAGTTGCCTCCTGTCCCCAGGGAGGAGACGGAGCCTTGGCCGCAGGGCTGGGAGGCCCATGACCTGAGGGGACCCGTCCTGGAAGCCCGGGAGCTTTTGTTTCCTGCCCGGCGGCCTCTGCTCCCGAGACGACCTTCATGGGGGACTGTGGTGCTTCGGCGTCTCCCCGTTTCCATGCCCGGTGCTTCTGTAGTGTGCCTGCCCCACTCCTGACCACTTTTCCTAATCAGATTCCCTCCCCAGCGTGATGCTGGAGGCTGATGCCGGACAACACACGCTGGGATAAATATCTGATGAGCACACCCGTTCGCAGCTGGCGGTGGGGCGGACAGGCACTCCAGCGGGAGGCCCAGCCCTATGTCATTTTGCCCTGTTATCCGCAGGTCGCTTCCCATGGACTTTCAAGGGAATCCAGTGCAGGCTGCATGCCAACCGGGCCGAGCCGCGGGCCAGGGCCCTGGAGCGGACGCTCGCAGTGCCCCACGGGACTGCTGACCTTTCCGCCAGGGGCCTTTGCTTGCGGACATTCCTGACCCGGCCTGGGATCCCTTAGAGCCCCCAAACCAGTTAGGCTCCCCCCAAACCAGCTGAGGGGTGACGCTCAGAAGACATGGCCTGCTCATTGGCCAACCACCAGAGCTCAGAGATGTCTGGGGCCAGGCACTGCGCGGGGGGGCAGGGAGGGCGGATGTTTGGGGTGGCGGGGGTGAGGGGTGGGGGTCTTACAGAGGGCTTTCCTGGAGGTTCCTCTCAACACGATGAGATGTAGTCAGCCCTCTCGTGAGAGGCCTTAACCAGGAACACGCCAGGCAGGGGGAGGCCTCACCCGAGCCTGCTGCCCCAGATTCAGAACCTGCAGCTACACGGGGTTGCCAGGTCCCTCCTGCTCCCAGGCCTTTGGTCTGTTTCCACAAGACCTCAGCCCCATGAGCTTATGCGACCCCCTCAGTCTGCTCTGGGTACTGGCGCTCCTGCCAAAAGTGGTCCGCCTACCAGGGGCACCGGGGGACATCCAGCTCCTGACTGCTTCGTGGGAGTGAAAAAGGAGAATAGTGAAGAAGAGGAAAAGAAGAAAGAAAAGGTAATCCCTGAGAGGACCGGCACACTGCACTTGGGGACAGATGGCTGTGCTTCGTGCAGCGCGGTGACCAGCACCAGGGCCACCGCCACACCCGCGGGGGGGCCCGCCCGCCCCTCCTTCGCAGAGCAGGGCCCGCCCCCCCTTCGCAGAGCAGGGACCGTGGTGGTGCGACCCT
>SJYX01002548.1:499458-527087 GCA_006410675.1 Oreotragus oreotragus
GGCTTGCCTCCTCTGTGCCAGCCCCGCCAGCAGGCTGCCTGTGATACTCGCTTCAGCTCAGCCCAGGCCAGGAGGGCCTGTTAACTCCTGGACTGATGCCGCGTGTGGGCCTCGGGGCCTGAAAAATCCTGTTGAATGGGGTCGCTTCAAGCATGTTTTCAAGAAGACAGGAGGTTTAGCAAAATGGTTGAAAACGTGGGCTTTGTCCTCAGGCAGAGGCAGGCTCAAACACGTGCTCCGTAACCCCTTAATCTCTCGGGGCAAACCTGCACTCCGCGTTGTAAGAATGATGCTGTTCGCAGGCGGCCAGGCAGACAGTGGAAGGAGAGCCGGCTGTGGGTTCAGAGACGGCCACCCTCCCAACTAAAGTGACCACGGGGTCTGGGAAAATGTGGCACAAGGCGGTATCCTAGAAGATCTAGACTCAAAGGGAACTTAGAGATCATTTGTCCAGTGGCCCATTTTAGGGATGAATTGCTGAGGCCCACTTCTTTACCACATGGAGGAATAACCAATGCAGACGGGCTTAGACAGTTGCCTCACAGAACAGCGAGTCTGGGGGAGCCCAGTGCTTCACCGAGACCTCAGGCTCTTCTGCTCTGCCAGCTGCAGCAGATGGGCGAGGTCTCCCCCTCATGGTTACAGTGTGGCTGCAGGAGTGCCAACCAGCATGTCTCCACACACCCTCCAACAGAAGAAATGGAGGGGGCCAAGGATCTCGGTTTCCCTTCACAAGTTTCTTTTTCTCACAGAGAAAACTGCCTTCCCTTCAAGCCTCATTGGCCAGGATTGGATCCACAGTCCAGCTTCCAGACTTGGGAAAGGAAGTGTCTATCATTTCTAGCCTCTATTGTAGGGAAAAAAGATGCTACCAAAAAATAAATAAATAACCATAGATCAGGGGAGTGGGAGATGGCATTTCATAGGCAAACCGCAGTGTCACCCAGACTGGCCCAAAGTCAGCCAGCTACTTGCCAACCAGACCTCGCGGGGCCCGGACGAGAACCCGCTTCTCTCGGTTCCAGGCCCAGCATCCTTCTAGGTGTCTCCTCCTCCTGGACATTGCCACCTTCTTGCTGAGCAAGGGCATTAGGAGGTGCGGAGCGCAGGGCCAGGTGAAGAGCAGCTAGTCTCTGCAGGAGAACTAGTTCTGCTGAAGCGTGGAGTCCACACTGGGCAGGAGGCCCGGCTGAGAGGCAGCGGGGGCTGCCCCTGTGTACGCAGGAACCACTCAGCCTAGGGGTTCCCGGGCTCCTGGGTGGGCCCGCCACCCGCCCCTCCAGACCCCGCTGTCTGGGTATCTGTCAAGCAGGGTGGTGACAGCACTGGCAGGTTCCTCGGGCAGGGGCGCTGGTATCCGTGGCCGGGGGCTCCGTGTCCGTCTGGAGCTCGCTCTTCGCCAGGTATTTTCGTCACTGCCGGGCGCCTGCTTCTCTAGTGTGGGTTAGTCATTTGAGTGCGTGTGCTCACTGCCGTCTGATTCTTTGTGGCCCCATGGATTATAGCCGTCCAGGCTTCTCTGCTCGTGAAATTTTCCAGGCAAGAATACCAGAGTGGGTTGCCATGCCCTCCTCCAGAGGATCTTCCCAACCCAGGGATCGAACCCAGGTCTCCCATATTGGAGGCAGATTCTTTCCCATCTGAGCTCCCAGGGAAGCCCTTTAGATAACTCTTTTTGAGAATCTGTAATGCATGATTCAGTAGATGGCAACTGTGCTTTCCAGACAGGCGGACGGACTGGTTCAAAGTCACATAGGAACCCAGCATCCTGGTTCCCTGGGACTTAACGCATTTGCTGTCAGGAGCACTGCGTGTCACCAGAAATTAAAAAAAAAACAAAACGCAAAGCCGTTTGTCACTTTTCCAAGCCAAATGTCAGGAAAGCAGTTACGGAAGCCCCAAAGGCTCGGAGGCAGGGCATAGCCAGCCGCACCAGGTGGGCTGCACATGCCTGGGCCCAGGTTTCCAGAAAGCTGGTGAGGGATGGACCCGAAAGGGCAGGAGCCATGGCTGCCTTCAGTGCCAAGGAATGATGTGGCCACAGCTCTGTAGGCAAAAAGCAGAAGAACATGCCCGTGACCTGAGAAGCTGGCCAGAGGAGCAGGGGGGGGTGCTTCCAGGAGGAGGCAGCTGCAGTCCCTGCAGGAGCCGGCTGTGGGGAGGAGAAGGCTGCATGGACAGGAGGCTAGAGAGAGGATGTTTCCAGGGCCTGGCCGGCCCAGCTGGTGAAGACGGCCAATGGCGGCCTCCATCTGTGAGCTGGAAGGACAGCAGGGGTCTGGAGGGACACAGCTGTCCTGGGCCTTGTCGCTTGCAGGACCTGTTGCTGCCACCGATGATGCTAAGATCCTGGCCGAGATTGCACTGCATGGCTTCCCCTGGAAGATACGCATCTCTCACCCGCCACCATCATGGGTCAGAATCCCAGGCCATGGATCCCAATAGGGGCCCCAGGGGGGGTCCGTGGGGTGCCTCAGTGAGGGTTCCCATCTGAAAACTCTCGAATCCCAAGCCCGCAGGACGAGTCACACCTTCACGGGAGGGATGAAGGGACTGAGGCCGCTGTGTGCTGAGCAGGCTGACACTTTCATGAATTTTTTTACCAAGAAACTCATTTGTAAGTTTTCTCCCCCAGGACCCCATGTTTTAAGAGATTCTCATTTACCAAACAAGTGCATTTACCAAGCAATAATTTATTCATTTTCTCATTTTTAAAATTAATCAAAGATACACAAAACTGCCAGCCAGGCCTCTGATCTGCAGGAGATAACCCTTATTACCACCCTGGGTGGATTTAATTTCTGCCCAAAGCAAAGGAACTTAACATTTTTGATAGCCCTCACAGCCTCACTGGGGGAATGTGAGGATTTTCACTTTGCTCTGTGATGCATTCACAGCAGCTCCCAGACTGCCCCTCACTGAGGCACCCTGGGACCCCTTTTGGGAACCACAGCATCATTTCAGCAGGAGGTGAGACACGCAGGGAATCTCACCATCCCATCGCAAGCACGTATTGCATAATCATCGACTATTTCATTGGTAAGCCGCTGTCCACCTGTCACCAGTATAAAGCACGCTGCTGTGAACAGCTTCAGGTCCACAGCTTTCTGTATCTTGGGGATTCGTTCATTCAGCTAGATTCCCGGGTGGGAATTTCTGGGTCAAAGGGTGCAGTTTTATATCCAAAACTATTTCTGATGATCCAGACAGAGACTTGAGGATAGAACGGGGAGAACCCAGATTTGCAACCGACCACCAAGAGCAGACTTAGAAATCCTGAGGGAGAAGCAAGGGGCTGTGTCCAGCGGAGATGGCTCTCAGAACCCAGGGGGTGTTGGCGCTGTCTTTCTCGCTGCCTCCAGGCGAGGATGCTGACCGCGGCACAGGAGCAGTAAAGGAACGTGGGAATCAGGTCCTCCGGGCAGGGAGCTGCAGCTGCTCCAAGTCTCCCGTTGCCAAGGCGACCTTCCCTTTCCCCTCTTCGTTTCCAGGTTAATGGTTCATCTGTGCTGGATGGTTGGAGAGAGTTAGTTTAAAAGGCGGGAGAAATAAAGAAAACAGCTCTAGAAGCCAATTTAACGCGAGCCTGAGTCGGCACCAAGCACAGCAGAGCCCCCTCTGGTTCATCCTGTTTCTGTGAGACTTCACGGTTTGATCTTTTCTCTGCGGTGAATTTACTTCCATTTTCCTTTAATAAAGCAGAACCACCGGCGTGCTCTGCCGCGTCTAATGACAGGCAGCCTGGGGCGTGTCGAGTGTCCCTGTCCCGATGGGAAGTGTACACAGGCATAACGCGATGGTGATTACGCCGGGGAGAAACGAGGAACAAGGAGGCTCAAACTCCCGCTTCCGATCCCGCGATGACCTGCTGCAGCCAGACAGGTTACCTGGCGACGCTCGGGCCGGAGCGCGCGGCCCCGCCGCTGGCAGGAAGCTCGAAGCTTCCAGCACCCTGCTCGCCGCCGACTTTTCACAGCCCTAAAAGCCAGCCGGGTGGGCTCTGCCCGTCACCAGGTAGCCGCGTGCGAGTCAGGCGCTCCGGCGGCTGCTGCCTCCTCCCGGGTGCACCTGCTGTTTGCAGCCGCACGCGCGTCCCAGCCTGCGCTGCAGCTGCGGGCCGAGGCACGAGGTGGGCGGGCGCGTCTCCCGGCCCGAAGACCGGATGACCTGACCGTGTCCCAGTTTCCCCAGTGCGTTTCCCAGTCCTGAACTTGCACAAGGGCAGACGGACTGCGTGACTGAGCTCATCCCCAGAGCCCCTCCCCTCCCGCCCGGGTTCACAGAGTGCGGACGCGCGGGCGTCCATCTGGTCCGCGGGCGTGCACACACCCAGGCTGCGGCGGATAGCCGGCGGGGGCGGGGGATCCCGCAAGGTCAGGCCCCCCCTGCGGCCCTTTCCTCTCCGGGATTTGCCCTCTCGGAGAGGCAGGCCTGGGTGGCCACGGCGGAAGTGCGCAGGCCCCTCTTTTACGCCTGTTTCTGTTTCCTCCAGGTGCCGGGGATCCCTCTCCCCAGGTGTTTGGGGTTCCCCACAGATAACAAAGCCTCCAGGAGCTCCTGTGATGGCGGAGGCAGACCCCGCCCCAGGCTCCCTCGAGGGCACTGAGCATCGCTGCTGCGTCGCCGCTGCTGGCTTGCTTGAAGAAGGGAACGGCTCTGAAGAGGCAGGTCCGGAAGACCCCCGCCCCACTCACCTCTCTCCTCTTCCCCCTCATCTTTAAATAGCCCTCCGCCAAATTACCTCCCTTAAAATATATAGATATGCCAAAGTACCTCCCTTAAAGGTCCTATCATCCTCCACCCTTCCCTGGTGGTCCAGTGGCTAAGATTTTGCCCTTCCAAGAGGGGACGTGGGTTTGCTCTGCCGCCAGCAAACCAAGGTCCCACATGCCAAGGGGGTGCCACCAAAAAGAATCCGGGACTTCCTGTACAGTACAGTGGTTGAGACTCTACACTCCCAGGGCAGGGGGCCTGGGCTGATCCCGGGCAGGGAAACAAAGGTCCTACATGCTGCAGGGCAAGGCCAAAAACAGAAGCCTTGCAGTGCCACACAGAAGCTGGGCTTCTCACCGGAGTGTGCCACCCTGTCAGTAAGATGTGACCTGTGTCTCCGTCTCAAGTTGACTGTCCAGTATTAACCTCCACCACCTGGTGTGTCGTGGCATTTTCTCCTGCTGCTCTAGGGGTGAGCGTGGACCCTGGGTGGATTTGGGCTCTAGGAGCAGATGGCCAAGTCTCAGGTGGGACAGGAGGAGAGGCAGGCCCACCGCCTGGCAATGACCCAGCTGGGCGGGGCCTCCATCTGGCAGCTGCCATCTTACTCTGTTCCACAAGGGGAGCAGACGTTGGCAGGGACCTGCAGCTGCGGGAGGCAGGAGCTCAGCAGGAGGTGTGGAGTCAGGAAGAGTTGATCACGCTGCCCACCCAAAGTTACCCAGGGCCCTTCAGAGATGGTCCTGACTTTGGGACTGGCCACCTGCCACCCAGGAAGGTCCCCTGGAGAAGGGAATGGCAACCGCTCCAGCATTCTTGCCTGGGAGATCCCGTGGACAGAGGAACCTGGCGGGCTGCAGCCCATGGGGGCACACAGTCAGCACGACTGAGCAACTGGCAGTTCACTTTTTTTCGCCTGCCACCTGCGACCAACTGAGGGCCTCCTATCACTGTTTCCTACCAGCTCCAGTACTTTATAAAAGTAAAGACATTCTGAGCAAGTTGGGTTTCTCCCAGAAATCCAAAGCTGGTTTAACATTAGAAAATCTGTTAAGATGATGGACCACAGTGAAAGATGGAGGAAGATCTGTCCTAGAAGGTTCATAGCAGCATTTCTTTAAATGTTCATCAGCAGAACAACGGGTTCACAGATTGTGATATATTCACATGCAGAGTACTATGCAGCCAAGAAAAATGCAAGAGCCAGTGTGTTATGTATTAACATTCTTGGATTTCAGAAATGTAGTGCTGAATCAGGGAAGCAAGTTGCAGAAGATGACATATACTGAGATTCATTTATATTAAAAATAAAACATGAAAATGCTACTACATCCTGTGGAGGGATGAATGCATATGTAGTAACTGTGAAGCAAAGAACAGTGATTGTAAGGCCTGATTTCACAGTTTACCTGTTCGTGGGGCGCTGATTGTGAAAATTTCAAACATATGGGCAATGTTTTATTTCTTCATTCAGATGGTGGATGCAGAGTAGTGCATTAAATTTATTCTACATACATTGTGTACATCTTAAATATTTCACAACACCTTCAAGTAAGTTTTGAATTAGCGATGAAATTGAAAAGTGAACAAAGAAGCAATAATGGGGACTACGACCTAGATTAAACTTTGATCTATGAGGAAGAATCAGTAAAAATCTTGGGAGAAAGGAAAATGTTATTTGAGGAGTCGTGGCGCTGGACATATATGCATATGCTCTAGATTTTAGGGGAAAAGCTTTAAATGTATATATAAATACGTAAGTTTACATGTAAACAAGGAAATCAAACCTGAATATTCATTGGGAGGACTGATGCTGAAGCTGAAGCTTCAATACTTGGGTCAGCAGATGTGAAGAGCCAACTCATTGGAAAAGACCCTGATGCTGGGAAAGATTGAAGGCAAAAGGAGGAGGGGGCGGCAGAGGATGAGATGGTTGGACGGCACCACTGACTCAGTGGACGTGAACGTCAGCAAATTCCAGGAGATAGTGGAGGACGGGCGCCTGACATGCTGTAGTCCATGGGGTCTCAAAAAGTCGGATACAACTTAGCGACTGAACAACAAACAGATCACCACACAGAGGCCAGGCCAGGGCACGACATCGCGGAAGGACATAAAGTGGGGAAAGTCAGGCAGCGGGCGAAACTCAGGCGCCTGGCAGGGCCCAGGGCCAGGCGGGCGCCGTGGGGAGGAGAGCGGGCAGAGGCCTCGGAGGCGTCTCTGGAGGTGGACTCCACGGGGCTCGGAGGCTGAGCCGTGTGGATTGAGGGTGAGAGGCGTGATGCCTGGTCCTGGCTTGGGTGACTGGCGAGAGAAGGGGCGGCCGGCAGAGGGGAGGCGTGGAGGCCAGCAGCAGACACTTGAAGTCCTAGGAGTCTGCAGGACTTGTGAATGGTGGGTGGCTAGTTGTCTCTGTGGAGTCAACCTGACTGAGGCATGGGTGCCCAGACAGTTGGTCACACTTACTGTAGGTATGTCTGGAGGGTATTTCTGGATGAGATTTGCTCTTGGACTGGTAGGCTGAGTAAAGCAGATCTCCTTCCCCCGATACGAGTGGGCTTCCCAGTAGAGAACCCGCCTGCCAATGCAGGGGACATAAGGGGTGCAGGTCGATCCCTGGGTCAGAAGGTGCCCTGGAGGAGGGCAGGGCAGCCTTCCTGCCGGGAGAGTCCCGTGGACAGAGGAGCCCGGCGGGCTGCAGTCCTCGGGGGCGCAGAGTCAGGCAAGACTGGAGCGACTGCACGCGCACACCCTGCGGGTGGGCCTCGTCCCGGCGTCTGCCGACCAGACGAGCGCAAAGGCCGCGGGCACGGGCCCCCGCCCTGCCCAGCTGATGGGCCCCCGTCCTGCCCAGCTGACGGGCCCCCGCCCTGCCCAGCTGACGGGCCCCCGCCCTGCCCAGCTGATGGGCCCCCGCCCTGCCCAGCTGACGGGCCCCCGTCCTGCCCGCAGGCTGGCTCTCCTGGGTGCAGCCGCAGAGCCCGGGGCGGCTCAGTCTCAGCAGCTGGGGGCCGGGTTTGGGTGCGAGGGCTGCAGGGAGGAAGGGGCTTCTGCTCCTGTGCCCGTGAGGGTTCAGCCTGCTCACCTGGGTGGGGCTGGTGGCCCCACCTTCATCACACAGCTGTGGGCACCTCCCTTGTGCCACGCTCGCCCCTCATATTCAGACAGGCAGATGCAGCAACTGGTTAACAGACAGGAAGAAAGACTTCACTCACCCCTTCATCCATTCAGTCATTCATTCAACGTATCCATTCATCCATCATTGTCATTAAGAGTCCAAGGAAACATACAGGGGCTTTGCCATTTTCACTATCACAGGAAGTTTCCTTAATTTCATGAGCTTAAAAAAAAAATATGTTAACACTCGCAAGATGATGTCAAGTGCCTGGCACCCAGCAGATGCCCAGTGAATGGTTTTTATTAATACTGGTCTTATGCCAGACCCAGGAATCTGTAGATGGATTAACTGCAAACCTGTCCTCGGGAAACGTATTCTGTGGAATCTTTTGTTTCTTTCCAGCAGGTGTCGTGGAAGCAGACGTCTTGGACGGAAGTGCAGTGGCGTGTGTCCCGGGCCCGGTCCTCTGGGAGCTGCCCACCCCGCCTGGGAGCAGAGCCCCCAGCTCTGAAATCCCTGGGCCAGGGCCAGGCAGGACGAATCTCCTCTCCCCGGTCGGGCACCGGTGCCCCAGGCCCACCCATCGAGGACACTGGGGTTTGCACAACAGGGCAGGAGAAGAGGAATGCATTTGGTTGCTGGTCCCACGGCGGCCTGGAAGCCCAGGAAGGAGACAGAGGCCCGTGGCCTGCCTCCCGGGCTCCAAGTGAGCAAGTGTTGGGGAAGGCAGGTGCCGGAGCGGAGCTGACTTTGCTGTCGTCCCAGCCCCTGTTCAGCTCAAGTCACACGTGTGAACAGGCTTCTGGCTCCAGGCGGCTGGTAGACTCTGGCTGACAGATCTGGGATCTGATAAGAGACTGTTGATTTCATCCGCGTGTGCGATGTTGGAGGTGGATTTTAACAGTTAAAACGGGGAAGGGCAAAAAAGAGCCCTAGACGGTTGCCGGTTCTGCGACGCTGGCTGTCGCTTCTAGCGGCTTTCTCCAAACTGTTAACTTCCTGACTTGGAGGTGCCTGCGTGTGAAGGGGCACCACTGTGGCGTGCTGTCTGGGGGCGCCGAGAGGGGCGTGTGGAGCAGAAGCGGAGAGAGAGGTCCACACAGAGGGCGCGGCCCTGTGCAGCTCCGCGCCCTGCTTCCTCTGGGCCTGCTCTCTTGCACACACAGGCGGTCCCCCAGGCTAGCCTGGCACTGCCAAAGCAAGCAGGGCTCTCTGCTGAGGAATGCCACGGGATTCTAGCCCAGAGGGTCCACCCACAGACACAGGGATTTAAACAGTATCATTAATTGCCTGCTACAAAAAGAGACACCAGACCAAAGCTCCCTTTCCTGGGGAACTCTGATGAGGCGCTTACAAGTTTATATGTTTAAATTTAACATCAAACGGTTGGTCGTTTTGGAAGCCACTCAGACATGCCTCATGCCACCCCAAAGAGTGGCTGCACCTGTAACATGGGGGGGTGGGCACAGATGGCAGCCGCCACCAACCGCCCTGTGTCTTTTTAATGGATCTTTATCGGCCTTTTGCTTCCCAGGTGGTGCCAGTGCAGGAGACGTGAGTTCCACCCCTGGTCAGGATCAGCTCTATGCTGACTGATAATGTTGTGTCCGTTTCTGCTTACAGCAAAGCGAATCAGTTACGTGTGCCCACGTTTCGCTCCTTTGCGCACCCAGGTCTTACAGAGAGGTGAGTTCCCTGTTCTGTACAGCAGGCCTTACGCACTGTGTCTTGGCTTCTCTGCCAGCTGCGTTTGGTTGAACACGAATCCTGTTGCCCACACTGGTCAGCGGCAGGTCAGACAATGATTCCTTAAATCCAGAACTCTCTATGCAGTTTCCAGGGTTTTCCACCCGGTCTGACCTGAAAACACTCCAGGATGCAGACACGGTAGGCGTTTGCAGTCGCTAAGGGGTGTCTGCGTCCTGGGGTGTCATCGTGTGAGATGGGGTGGAAACCCCTGGAAACTGCATAGAGTGTTCTGGATTTAGGGAATCATTGTCTGACCTGCCGCTGGCCGGTGTGGGCAACGGGGTTCACTTTCAACCAAATTTGCATTCGCTATGCGGTGAAGCAGCTGAGGTCTAAGGACAAAAATCCCAGAAGCGAAAACTCAACTCCAGGCCTGAGGCCCTCTGTACCACCTCCCGAGGGAGAAGGTGCCCCGGTTCCCTTCTAAGGGGGAAAGGCACTTTCGGCAGGAGCTGAGCCCACACCCCACCCATCCCGCTCACCCGCTCAGGGGCCGGGAAGGCCCGGCCCCTCCGAGCCGCCCCCTGCACCCGTGTGCAGAGCCCTCCGACTGGAACNGGTGAAGATCAGCTAGTCTCTGCAGGAGAACTAGTTCTGCTGAAGCGTGGAGTCCACACTGGGCAGGAGGCCCGGCTGAGAGGCAGCGGGGGCTGCCCCTGTGTACGCAGGAACCACTCAGCCTAGGGGTTCCCGGGCTCCTGGGTGGGCCCGCCACCCGCCCCTCCAGACCCCGCTGTCTGGGTATCTGTCAAGGAGGGTGGTGACAGCACTGGCAGGTTCCTCGGGCAGGGGCGCTGGTATCCGTGGCCGGGGGCTCCGTGTCCGTCTGGAGCTCGCTCTTCGCCAGGTATTTTCGTCACTGCCGGGCGCCTGCTTCTCTAGTGTGGGTTAGTCATTTGAGTGCGTGTGCTCACTGCCGTCTGATTCTTTGTGGCCCCATGGATTATAGCCGTCCAGGCTTCTCTGCTCGTGAAATTTTCCAGGCAAGAATACCAGAGTGGGTTGCCATGCCCTCCTCCAGAGGATCTTCCCAACCCAGGGATCGAACCCAGGTCTCCCATATTGGAGGCAGATTCTTTCCCATCTGAGCTCCCAGGGAAGCCCTTTAGATAACTCTTTTTGAGAATCTGTAATGCATGATTCAGTAGATGGCAACTGTGCTTTCCAGACAGGCGGACGGACTGGTTCAAAGTCACATAGGAACCCAGCATCCTGGTTCCCTGGGACTTAACGCATTTGCTGTCAGGAGCACTGCATGTCACCAGAAATTAAAAAAAAAACAAAACGCAAAGCCGTTTGTCACTTTTCCAAGCCAAATGTCAGGAAAGCAGTTACGGAAGCCCCAAAGGCTCGGAGGCAGGGCATAGCCAGCCGCACCAGGTGGGCTGCACATGCCTGGGCCCAGGTTTCCAGAAAGCTGGTGAGGGATGGACCCGAAAGGGCAGGAGCCATGGCTGCCTTCAGTGCCAAGGAATGATGTGGCCACAGCTCTGTAGGCAAAAAGCAGAAGAACATGCCCGTGACCTGAGAAGCTGGCCAGAGGAGCAGGGGGGGGTGCTTCCAGGAGGAGGCAGCTGCAGTCCCTGCAGGAGCCGGCTGTGGGGAGGAGAAGGCTGCATGGACAGGAGGCTAGAGAGAGGATGTTTCCAGGGCCTGGCCGGCCCAGCTGGTGAAGACGGCCAATGGCGGCCTCCATCTGTGAGCTGGAAGGACAGCAGGGGTCTGGAGGGACACAGCTGTCCTGGGCCTTGTCGCTTGCAGGACCTGTTGCTGCCACCGATGATGCTAAGATCCTGGCCGAGATTGCACTGCATGGCTTCCCCTGGAAGATACGCATCTCTCACCCGCCACCATCATGGGTCAGAATCCCAGGCCATGGATCCCAATAGGGGCCCCAGGGGGGGTCCGTGGGGTGCCTCAGTGAGGGTTCCCATCTGAAAACTCTCGAATCCCAAGCCCGCAGGACGAGTCACACCTTCACGGGAGGGATGAAGGGACTGAGGCCGCTGTGTGCTGAGCAGGCTGACACTTTCATGAATTTTTTTACCAAGAAACTCATTTGTAAGTTTTCTCCCCCAGGACCCCATGTTTTAAGAGATTCTCATTTACCAAACAAGTGCATTTACCAAGCAATAATTTATTCATTTTCTCATTTTTAAAATTAATCAAAGATACACAAAACTGCCAGCCAGGCCTCTGATCTGCAGGAGATAACCCTTATTACCACCCTGGGTGGATTTAATTTCTGCCCAAAGCAAAGGAACTTAACATTTTTGATAGCCCTCACAGCCTCACTGGGGGAATGTGAGGATTTTCACTTTGCTCTGTGATGCATTCACAGCAGCTCCCAGACTGCCCCTCACTGAGGCACCCTGGGACCCCTTTTGGGAACCACAGCATCATTTCAGCAGGAGGTGAGACACGCAGGGAATCTCACCATCCCATCGCAAGCACGTATTGCATAATCATCGACTATTTCATTGGTAAGCCGCTGTCCACCTGTCACCAGTATAAAGCACGCTGCTGTGAACAGCTTCAGGTCCACAGCTTTCTGTATCTTGGGGATTCGTTCATTCAGCTAGATTCCCGGGTGGGAATTTCTGGGTCAAAGGGTGCAGTTTTATATCCAAAACTATTTCTGATGATCCAGACAGAGACTTGAGGATAGAACGGGGAGAACCCAGATTTGCAACCGACCACCAAGAGCAGACTTAGAAATCCTGAGGGAGAAGCAAGGGGCTGTGTCCAGCGGAGATGGCTCTCAGAACCCAGGGGGTGTTGGCGCTGTCTTTCTCGCTGCCTCCAGGCGAGGATGCTGACCGCGGCACAGGAGCAGTAAAGGAACGTGGGAATCAGGTCCTCCGGGCAGGGAGCTGCAGCTGCTCCAAGTCTCCCGTTGCCAAGGCGACCTTCCCTTTCCCCTCTTCGTTTCCAGGTTAATGGTTCATCTGTGCTGGATGGTTGGAGAGAGTTAGTTTAAAAGGCGGGAGAAATAAAGAAAACAGCTCTAGAAGCCAATTTAACGCGAGCCTGAGTCGGCACCAAGCACAGCAGAGCCCCCTCTGGTTCATCCTGTTTCTGTGAGACTTCACGGTTTGATCTTTTCTCTGCGGTGAATTTACTTCCATTTTCCTTTAATAAAGCAGAACCACCGGCGTGCTCTGCCGCGTCTAATGACAGGCAGCCTGGGGCGTGTCGAGTGTCCCTGTCCCGATGGGAAGTGTACACAGGCATAACGCGATGGTGATTACGCCGGGGAGAAACGAGGAACAAGGAGGCTCAAACTCCCGCTTCCGATCCCGCGATGACCTGCTGCAGCCAGACA
The DNA here is from genome assembly GCA_006410675.1 of Oreotragus oreotragus. Classification (NCBI taxonomy): domain Eukaryota; kingdom Metazoa; phylum Chordata; class Mammalia; order Artiodactyla; family Bovidae; genus Oreotragus; species Oreotragus oreotragus. The sequence continues at coordinate 512,364 of SJYX01002548.1, forward strand.
GGTTACCTGGCGACGCTCGGGCCGGAGCGCGCGGCCCCGCCGCTGGCAGGAAGCTCGAAGCTTCCAGCACCCTGCTCGCCGCCGACTTTTCACAGCCCTAAAAGCCAGCCGGGTGGGCTCTGCCCGTCACCAGGTAGCCGCGTGCGAGTCAGGCGCTCCGGCGGCTGCTGCCTCCTCCCGGGTGCACCTGCTGTTTGCAGCCGCACGCGCGTCCCAGCCTGCGCTGCAGCTGCGGGCCGAGGCACGAGGTGGGCGGGCGCGTCTCCCGGCCCGAAGACCGGATGACCTGACCGTGTCCCAGTTTCCCCAGTGCGTTTCCCAGCCCTGAACTTGCACAAGGGCAGACGGACTGCGTGACTGAGCTCATCCCCAGAGCCCCTCCCCTCCCGCCCGGGTTCACAGAGTGCGGACGCGCGGGCGTCCATCTGGTCCGCGGGCGTGCACACACCCAGGCTGCGGCGGATAGCCGGCGGGGGCGGGGGATCCCGCAAGGTCAGGCCCCCCCTGCGGCCCTTTCCTCTCCGGGATTTGCCCTCTCGGAGAGGCAGGCCTGGGTGGCCACGGCGGAAGTGCGCAGGCCCCTCTTTTACGCCTGTTTCTGTTTCCTCCAGGTGCCGGGGATCCCTCTCCCCAGGTGTTTGGGGTTCCCCACAGATAACAAAGCCTCCAGGAGCTCCTGTGATGGCGGAGGCAGACCCCGCCCCAGGCTCCCTCGAGGGCACTGAGCATCGCTGCTGCGTCGCCGCTGCTGGCTTGCTTGAAGAAGGGAACGGCTCTGAAGAGGCAGGTCCGGAAGACCCCCGCCCCACTCACCTCTCTCCTCTTCCCCCTCATCTTTAAATAGCCCTCCGCCAAATTACCTCCCTTAAAATATATAGATATGCCAAAGTACCTCCCTTAAAGGTCCTATCATCCTCCACCCTTCCCTGGTGGTCCAGTGGCTAAGATTTTGCCCTTCCAAGAGGGGACGTGGGTTTGCTCTGCCGCCAGCAAACCAAGGTCCCACATGCCAAGGGGGTGCCACCAAAAAGAATCCGGGACTTCCTGTACAGTACAGTGGTTGAGACTCTACACTCCCAGGGCAGGGGGCCTGGGCTGATCCCGGGCAGGGAAACAAAGGTCCTACATGCTGCAGGGCAAGGCCAAAAACAGAAGCCTTGCAGTGCCACACAGAAGCTGGGCTTCTCACCGGAGTGTGCCACCCTGTCAGTAAGATGTGACCTGTGTCTCCGTCTCAAGTTGACTGTCCAGTATTAACCTCCACCACCTGGTGTGTCGTGGCATTTTCTCCTGCTGCTCTAGGGGTGAGCGTGGACCCTGGGTGGATTTGGGCTCTAGGAGCAGATGGCCAAGTCTCAGGTGGGACAGGAGGAGAGGCAGGCCCACCGCCTGGCAATGACCCAGCTGGGCGGGGCCTCCATCTGGCAGCTGCCATCTTACTCTGTTCCACAAGGGGAGCAGACGTTGGCAGGGACCTGCAGCTGCGGGAGGCAGGAGCTCAGCAGGAGGTGTGGAGTCAGGAAGAGTTGATCACGCTGCCCACCCAAAGTTACCCAGGGCCCTTCAGAGATGGTCCTGACTTTGGGACTGGCCACCTGCCACCCAGGAAGGTCCCCTGGAGAAGGGAATGGCAACCGCTCCAGCATTCTTGCCTGGGAGATCCCGTGGACAGAGGAACCTGGCGGGCTGCAGCCCATGGGGGCACACAGTCAGCACGACTGAGCAACTGGCAGTTCACTTTTTTTCGCCTGCCACCTGCGACCAACTGAGGGCCTCCTATCACTGTTTCCTACCAGCTCCAGTACTTTATAAAAGTAAAGACATTCTGAGCAAGTTGGGTTTCTCCCAGAAATCCAAAGCTGGTTTAACATTAGAAAATCTGTTAAGATGATGGACCACAGTGAAAGATGGAGGAAGATCTGTCCTAGAAGGTTCATAGCAGCATTTCTTTAAATGTTCATCAGCAGAACAACGGGTTCACAGATTGTGATATATTCACATGCAGAGTACTATGCAGCCAAGAAAAATGCAAGAGCCAGTGTGTTATGTATTAACATTCTTGGATTTCAGAAATGTAGTGCTGAATCAGGGAAGCAAGTTGCAGAAGATGACATATACTGAGATTCATTTATATTAAAAATAAAACATGAAAATGCTACTACATCCTGTGGAGGGATGAATGCATATGTAGTAACTGTGAAGCAAAGAACAGTGATTGTAAGGCCTGATTTCACAGTTTACCTGTTCGTGGGGCGCTGATTGTGAAAATTTCAAACATATGGGCAATGTTTTATTTCTTCATTCAGATGGTGGATGCAGAGTAGTGCATTAAATTTATTCTACATACATTGTGTACATCTTAAATATTTCACAACACCTTCAAGTAAGTTTTGAATTAGCGATGAAATTGAAAAGTGAACAAAGAAGCAATAATGGGGACTACGACCTAGATTAAACTTTGATCTATGAGGAAGAATCAGTAAAAATCTTGGGAGAAAGGAAAATGTTATTTGAGGAGTCGTGGCGCTGGACATATATGCATATGCTCTAGATTTTAGGGGAAAAGCTTTAAATGTATATATAAATACGTAAGTTTACATGTAAACAAGGAAATCAAACCTGAATATTCATTGGGAGGACTGATGCTGAAGCTGAAGCTTCAATACTTGGGTCAGCAGATGTGAAGAGCCAACTCATTGGAAAAGACCCTGATGCTGGGAAAGATTGAAGGCAAAAGGAGGAGGGGGCGGCAGAGGATGAGATGGTTGGACGGCACCACTGACTCAGTGGACGTGAACGTCAGCAAATTCCAGGAGATAGTGGAGGACGGGCGCCTGACATGCTGTAGTCCATGGGGTCTCAAAAAGTCGGATACAACTTAGCGACTGAACAACAAACAGATCACCACACAGAGGCCAGGCCAGGGCACGACATCGCGGAAGGACATAAAGTGGGGAAAGTCAGGCAGCGGGCGAAACTCAGGCGCCTGGCAGGGCCCAGGGCCAGGCGGGCGCCGTGGGGAGGAGAGCGGGCAGAGGCCTCGGAGGCGTCTCTGGAGGTGGACTCCACGGGGCTCGGAGGCTGAGCCGTGTGGATTGAGGGTGAGAGGCGTGATGCCTGGTCCTGGCTTGGGTGACTGGCGAGAGAAGGGGCGGCCGGCAGAGGGGAGGCGTGGAGGCCAGCAGCAGACACTTGAAGTCCTAGGAGTCTGCAGGACTTGTGAATGGTGGGTGGCTAGTTGTCTCTGTGGAGTCAACCTGACTGAGGCATGGGTGCCCAGACAGTTGGTCACACTTACTGTAGGTATGTCTGGAGGGTATTTCTGGATGAGATTTGCTCTTGGACTGGTAGGCTGAGTAAAGCAGATCTCCTTCCCCCGATACGAGTGGGCTTCCCAGTAGAGAACCCGCCTGCCAATGCAGGGGACATAAGGGGTGCAGGTCGATCCCTGGGTCAGAAGGTGCCCTGGAGGAGGGCAGGGCAGCCTTCCTGCCGGGAGAGTCCCGTGGACAGAGGAGCCCGGCGGGCTGCAGTCCTCGGGGGCGCAGAGTCAGGCAAGACTGGAGCGACTGCACGCGCACACCCTGCGGGTGGGCCTCGTCCCGGCGTCTGCCGACCAGACGAGCGCAAAGGCCGCGGGCACGGGCCCCCGCCCTGCCCAGCTGATGGGCCCCCGTCCTGCCCAGCTGACGGGCCCCCGCCCTGCCCAGCTGACGGGCCCCCGCCCTGCCCAGCTGATGGGCCCCCGCCCTGCCCAGCTGATGGGCCCCCGTCCTGCCCGCAGGCTGGCTCTCCTGGGTGCAGCCGCAGAGCCCGGGGCGGCTCAGTCTCAGCAGCTGGGGGCCGGGTTTGGGTGCGAGGGCTGCAGGGAGGAAGGGGCTTCTGCTCCTGTGCCCGTGAGGGTTCAGCCTGCTCACCTGGGTGGGGCTGGTGGCCCCACCTTCATCACACAGCTGTGGGCACCTCCCTTGTGCCACGCTCGCCCCTCATATTCAGACAGGCAGATGCAGCAACTGGTTAACAGACAGGAAGAAAGACTTCACTCACCCCTTCATCCATTCAGTCATTCATTCAACGTATCCATTCATCCATCATTGTCATTAAGAGTCCAAGGAAACATACAGGGGCTTTGCCATTTTCACTATCACAGGAAGTTTCCTTAATTTCATGAGCTTAAAAAAAAAATATGTTAACACTCGCAAGATGATGTCAAGTGCCTGGCACCCAGCAGATGCCCAGTGAATGGTTTTTATTAATACTGGTCTTATGCCAGACCCAGGAATCTGTAGATGGATTAACTGCAAACCTGTCCTCGGGAAACGTATTCTGTGGAATCTTTTGTTTCTTTCCAGCAGGTGTCGTGGAAGCAGACGTCTTGGACGGAAGTGCAGTGGCGTGTGTCCCGGGCCCGGTCCTCTGGGAGCTGCCCACCCCGCCTGGGAGCAGAGCCCCCAGCTCTGAAATCCCTGGGCCAGGGCCAGGCAGGACGAATCTCCTCTCCCCGGTCGGGCACCGGTGCCCCAGGCCCACCCATCGAGGACACTGGGGTTTGCACAACAGGGCAGGAGAAGAGGAATGCATTTGGTTGCTGGTCCCACGGCGGCCTGGAAGCCCAGGAAGGAGACAGAGGCCCGTGGCCTGCCTCCCGGGCTCCAAGTGAGCAAGTGTTGGGGAAGGCAGGTGCCGGAGCGGAGCTGACTTTGCTGTCGTCCCAGCCCCTGTTCAGCTCAAGTCACACGTGTGAACAGGCTTCTGGCTCCAGGCGGCTGGTAGACTCTGGCTGACAGATCTGGGATCTGATAAGAGACTGTTGATTTCATCCGCGTGTGCGATGTTGGAGGTGGATTTTAACAGTTAAAACGGGGAAGGGCAAAAAAGAGCCCTAGACGGTTGCCGGTTCTGCGACGCTGGCTGTCGCTTCTAGCGGCTTTCTCCAAACTGTTAACTTCCTGACTTGGAGGTGCCTGCGTGTGAAGGGGCACCACTGTGGCGTGCTGTCTGGGGGCGCCGAGAGGGGCGTGTGGAGCAGAAGCGGAGAGAGAGGTCCACACAGAGGGCGCGGCCCTGTGCAGCTCCGCGCCCTGCTTCCTCTGGGCCTGCTCTCTTGCACACACAGGCGGTCCCCCAGGCTAGCCTGGCACTGCCAAAGCAAGCAGGGCTCTCTGCTGAGGAATGCCACGGGATTCTAGCCCAGAGGGTCCACCCACAGACACAGGGATTTAAACAGTATCATTAATTGCCTGCTACAAAAAGAGACACCAGACCAAAGCTCCCTTTCCTGGGGAACTCTGATGAGGCGCTTACAAGTTTATATGTTTAAATTTAACATCAAACGGTTGGTCGTTTTGGAAGCCACTCAGACATGCCTCATGCCACCCCAAAGAGTGGCTGCACCTGTAACATGGGGGGGTGGGCACAGATGGCAGCCGCCACCAACCGCCCTGTGTCTTTTTAATGGATCTTTATCGGCCTTTTGCTTCCCAGGTGGTGCCAGTGCAGGAGACGTGAGTTCCACCCCTGGTCAGGATCAGCTCTATGCTGACTGATAATGTTGTGTCCGTTTCTGCTTACAGCAAAGCGAATCAGTTACGTGTGCCCACGTTTCGCTCCTTTGCGCACCCAGGTCTTACAGAGAGGTGAGTTCCCTGTTCTGTACAGCAGGCCTTACGCACTGTGTCTTGGCTTCTCTGCCAGCTGCGTTTGGTTGAACACGAATCCTGTTGCCCACACTGGTCAGCGGCAGGTCAGACAATGATTCCTTAAATCCAGAACTCTCTATGCAGTTTCCAGGGTTTTCCACCCGGTCTGACCTGAAAACACTCCAGGATGCAGACACGGTAGGCGTTTGCAGTCGCTAAGGGGTGTCTGCGTCCTGGGGTGTCATCGTGTGAGATGGGGTGGAAACCCCTGGAAACTGCATAGAGTGTTCTGGATTTAGGGAATCATTGTCTGACCTGCCGCTGGCCGGTGTGGGCAACGGGGTTCACTTTCAACCAAATTTGCATTCGCTATGCGGTGAAGCAGCTGAGGTCTAAGGACAAAAATCCCAGAAGCGAAAACTCAACTCCAGGCCTGAGGCCCTCTGTACCACCTCCCGAGGGAGAAGGTGCCCCGGTTCCCTTCTAAGGGGGAAAGGCACTTTCGGCAGGAGCTGAGCCCACACCCCACCCATCCCGCTCACCCGCTCAGGGGCCGGGAAGGCCCGGCCCCTCCGAGCCGCCCCCTGCACCCGTGTGCAGAGCCCTCCGACTGGAACATGCCTTGTGCAGGGTGAACGCCCTGCAGGGCTAGACGGCCTCTGCCTCCGGGGGCCCTCGGCTCCCCTTTCAGTCACTGTCACTGGCGTGACCAGCTGGGTCCCTGTTAGGGGAGGCTCAGACCAGACAAGGGCATGACTCATTTACTAGGGACGCATGGCAGGTGTGGAAATTGGGCCTGGAGGGCAGGAGCTCTCCAAGAACAAGGCTTCCAGGGCGGTTCTGAGGGCAGAGGGGCAGAGACGGGCGGTGACAGGGCTGGGCTTATTCTCTCGGCAGGAGGAGCCACTGCTAGAGCCCTGGGGGCCAGGGGAGTACCCCTGGGTCACTGCTCCACGGCTCCGTCTCCTATCGAGGCTGCCTGAACCGGAGGAACAGGGCCCCGTCCACCCAGCACAGCGCCTCCTCCAGAGCAGGGCTCGTAGAGCTGAAGGCATCTGCTAATGGGGCCCTGACCCTCGCAGGGTGCGCAGGACGGAGGGGACGGTGACCCCGAGCCTGGTCTCTGCCCGTGATGCGCGTGACTGGACTCCTCCGGTCAGCAGCGCCCTGCGGGGTCCCTGGGAGGGGGCCCGCCTCTCCCCCACATGCCTGTGAAGGGCCTCTCCCGTGCCACGCCTTCCAGAGAGTCCCCCTGCCTCCAGGGCAGCCAGGAGGAAAAAGGCCCTCGGATGTTATTTCATCCAGATGAAAACCGGGGCCAGCCCCCCTCCCCCCACCCAGGGGACCAACATCTGAGCATATCTGGACCCGCAGGGCTGGGGGCAGGGGCCGGAACGCTGCAGGGCAGGCGGACTCTGCACTGAGCAGAAACCCGAGCTTGGCCAACTCGTGGCAGGGCCAGAGCCCCAGGGCGGCCTTGGGGAGAAAGCAAGACGGCCGCAGGGCCACAGGCACCAGTGCCGCCGGGGAGGGAGGCCGGAGACCTTGAGGAAGGAAGACCAGGCCCAGGACCGGAAGCCGAGCCCTGAAAACCAGGGCGGGAAAGCTGCCCCTCCAGGTTTAGAGGCGGAGGACGCCGGGCAGGCAGACGCAGGAGGCGGAGGGAGAGAGAGAAGCTGAGAGAAGCCGGGGCGGGGACTCAGCAGAGCGGCCCGCAACGTCCGGGGTGATGAAATATTTATGAATGGGGAGGCGGCCTCATGCTGCAGTGCAGCGCCGGGAGAGCGAAGTTTCAAGAAGACCGTAATAGCAGAGCCCTCCATTAATTATCGGAAGCAAGCTGTAACACCGGTTCCTATGGCAACGGGGTCCCCGATGGATTTTGTGCTCTTTTTTTTTTAAGCTGCTCCCATTTACTGCGGTACATGCATTTGTTTCCCACCAGAGACTTGAGCTTGTCCTCTGCAGACGAATTCCTCCCGTCCTCACAGTGGCTGGAGCGGAGCCGACCAAGCCGGGGCGGGAGGGTGGGGGGAGAGCAAAAGCCTATGCAACTTTGGGCCGAAAGGGCCAGAAGGATGGTACTGGGGGCTGAAAGCCTTTCGCCAGGGTGGGGGTTGGGTGGGCAGCAAAGAGGGCAGGGGCGAAAGGCCGCTGCAGGTGGCTGGCAGAGGGCGCGGGTCACTAGGGGTGTCCAGGCCAGCATCCACTCCCCTAACGAAGGTCTTTGCAATCCAGGCTGGCACCGGGGTGGCGTCCTTGAAACCTGCTGGGTCGCCCGTCAGTGCGCCTGCTACAGCCCAGCGGAGTCTAACACTTGTCCATGGAGAACTCTGGGGGAGGACGGGAGAGAGAACAGGGCTCCGGTTCCCGGGGAGCAGTCCAGGCCAAGCAGCCACCCTTCCCCCGCCTGGGCCGCGCCCCCTGCATCCCTTCTCCATCATCACAGCCCCATAGCTCCCCGCCCCCAGTCCCCCCCAAAATGCGGGTTTGATTTGGTGCTAGCTGGAAAGCAGTTCTCCCGGGGGGGACAGTCCTGAGACTGCCTGCCCTGCAGTGCTCTCAGAAATGCCCTGTCCCAGGGCACAGTCCCTGGGCCACTCCAGGCGGGGTCAGAGGTCAGTCCAGCTAGTGAGCGGCTCTGACCCCTCAAGGCTGCTCCTTCAGGAGGGGGCGCGTGACTCCCCCACTGGGGGCGGCAACCTGGGGCCCAGGTGGCTGGTGTGGGTCATGAGAAACGGCCTTGACTTGGAGACAGCACATCTCCACTGCCCTATTCAGGCCAAAAATAAATCCCTGCTGCTCCTGGGGTGTTTTTCTGGGTCCACTCTGCTTTCTAAGTTGCCAAAGAGTCTTATAGGCAGTTATGGAAAAAAAAAAAAAAAAACTAGGAAGATGCCGAAAGAAGAGGTAAAGCAAAGCAATGTCTGTGTGTGCTCACGGGCTCCGCTCCGCCCGCCCCTCTCATGGGGCTGCGGGGGAAGGCGTGCCCAAGAGTCAAAGGGGAGCCTGGGGGCTTTGCTCCCGGGCCATCTCCTCCTGTTTAGATTCATCCCCAGGACTGACTGGGCTTCCCAGATGGCTCAGTGGTAAAGAATCAGCCTGCCAATGCAGGAGACCAGGGTTCCATCCCTGGGTCAGGAAGATCCCCTGGAGGAGGGCATGGCAACCCACTCCAATGTTCTTGCCTGGAGAATCCCATGGACGGAGGAGCCTGGAGGGCTACAGTCCACGGGGTCGCAAAGAGACACACTGAAGCGACTGACCACACACAGAACACACAAGCTCTCCCCACAAGGAAATGAGCTAACGTACCCAGGACCTGACCTTGACCACCATTCCCTTTGCTTTGCTTCCTTGGGTGAGAACACTTGAGACCTACCCTGTGAGCACGCTTCGAGCACGCAGTACGGTGCTGTGTTACCCAAGGTCACCACGCCGTCCTCTGCATCCCCAGAACTTGCTCATCCGGCATAAGCGGAGCGTTGTCCCGTCACCAGCTCCCGTTTCCAAGCTCCTCTGCCTCTCTAAGCTGGGCCCACGTGTCTGAAAGTACCACTCACTTTGGGGTTCTGTGTCTGCGTTTTTCACTGAGTATAATGTCCTCCAGGTTCATCCAAGTTACTGCAAATGGGAGTGGTCTCCCTTTTTCAAGGCCGAGTAATGTTCCATTGTAACCAAGCAGGACCCCATGGCCTTGGGGAAGAGCTGGAGCAGACCCTCCCCACCTCCTCTGCTTTAATGCCTCTCTGAAGTGCCCAGACTATAGCATTTTAGACACATTTGCTGAGCGGTTTTGCAGGTGTAACCCCCTCACCAAACGCAAGATGTTAACTACTTGATGCCCTTGAGCACAGAGCCCCAGGTGTCCTGGAGCCTGAGGCCTGATACAGTTCACCCTGTGACCCCACCTGCTACGTCCCATCAGCTGATCAGAGACTTGTGTACGAGACGGTCACAGGCCCCGCGATCCGACCCCCTCCCCTGGCTTTAGACGTGCTTTCCCGAAACCCTTCTGGGAGCTTGGGTCCTTTTAGGGTGTGGGCCCCTGTCTCCTTGCACGGTCCTGCCGTAAACCTTTCTCTGCTCCAACCCCCTCTAGGTTTGATCGACCTCCCTGGGCACAGGGAGCAGGCTGTGTGTTAACACAGGAAAGCTCCGTTCTCGACTTTTTGAGGCCCCTCCGTCCTGTTCTCTGTGCTGGCCGTGGGCCCCTCATCTCTCCTCACTCAGGTGAGACCTGGATGGGGCCGCCGGGGCCGCAGCCGTGGACCCACTCGGGCCTCGTGGGTCCCCCGGCCCCAAGCGCCTTCCTGCCAGGCTTCGGGCGCCCTCCCTGGAGACGACTCCCTTGAGTCTTGAGGGCTGGTTGGATAGTCCAGGCCAGCAGGTCAAGCGTTCGGGCCCTGGGGCGGAGAGAAGCTGGGTTCAGATCCTCAGAGCTCGGCTGCGGGGCCTCAGGAGACAGGAACGAATCTCTGGGCTTCAGCCCTTCCTCTGTGGTGGGTCCTGCGTGGTCTCCACACGCGGTGGAGGGACTCAAGCCTGCGGACACGGGTCACGTGCTGGAGGGCGCCACACCCCTCAGCTCTAATTTCTAATTATAACAATTTTTATATAACACTGGTGGTGATGGTGGTTTAGTCTCGCCGTGTCTGACTCTTCCGACCCCACGGACTGTAGCCCGCCAGGCTCCTCTGTCTGTGGGATTCTCCAGGCAAGAACACTGGAGTGGGTTGCCATTCCCTTCTCCAGGGGATCTTCCCGACCCAGGAATTGAACCCAGGCCCCCTGCGTTGCAGGCAGATTCTTTACCAACTGTGCCACAAGGGAAGCCCCTATATAGCATTAAAAATAGGTATACATAAGTTTGTTAAATACTAATTGCTCTTTGTAAGAGAGAAAGAGCCCTGGGTGGAGTGCCTCACAGGTATTTGTTGACGGAAGGTTAGCTGACAGCGGAGAACGGGGCCTGCAGGAATAGAGCCGGCGGAGAGCTGGGTGCCCAGGAAGTGAGGGGTCGGGGGTCATCGCGTGGGCAGACGGGAGGCTGAGGGAGGCCCAGACCCCCTTCTCAGCCTCTGGCTCTGCCTCAGGCAGTCCTGGGCCTGCAGGGCCGCAGGAGGAGGGCTCCAGACATCCCTCCCGGTTTGGAGAGAAAGGCACACCATCCTTCTCTCAGGTCAACCACTCCTGTCAGCCTCGGCTCACAGGTCACCCGCCGCCCAGGCAAGGGCCTGGGAAGGTGTGTCCTCTTCCTGGCCCTGTGGTGTGGGGGCCCCAGGGAGGCTGGAAAGCCTTTTCTGACCCCAGCCACTTCCCACCTTCAAGGAGGGACCTCTGGGGAGCCTGGCTGTGTGCCCGCTGGCCCCCTCAGCACCCCCCACCCTGAGTGGTCCCCAAGATGTGAAGACAGTTAGCACCTGCTCTGCGCTCCCAGGAAGACGCCCCGTCTGTCTGCCGGGGGACCCCCTCCAGGGAGGCTTCCCCAGAGGAGCCTGCCTGTTGGGCGTTTGCTGTCGGGAGCCACATGGAGCCCAGGGCGTCCTTCCAGGGCAGGGAGTGAGAAATCACCTGCAGGTTATAGTGTGATGCTGGGAGGGGAGAGGGCAGAGGGGGATTGGGGCCTGGAGGGGGTGTGGGGCAGAACCGCCAGAGGCCTGGGCTCCACGGCTCTTAATGGGAAAATGAGATATTTCCCTGGCAATTCCTTTTAAGTGACTATTGAAATTAATGCCTCATTCCAGCATTACATCTTTGTTTGAACGTTTGCCTCTCAGAGGGAGCAAAAAAAAAAAAGCCTGAAAGGAGCACAGCGAAGCTGCTGAAACGGCTGAGGATGGGGGTCAGAGGGGCGGAAGCAGACTCTGGGGTTCCATCAGCACCACTTGGGACGCGCAGCGTGCCCAGGCCGAGGTTCCGCTCAGCCGTCAGAACCCCGTGGTCCAAGCCTCGGCTGGGAGGCTCAGACCCTGGATGCGGCCTCTCACTGGCTTTGTGGCCGCGTCCCAGGCCTCAGTTTCCCACGGGTGGGCTCACTGGGCTATCAGGGCGATTTAACAGCTACAGTGTTTGAGCGCATCCTAGGTGTTGGGCCTGGTCCTGCATGGGGTGGGGGGTCTCCGTGGCTGGAGGCTCTGAGCTGGGGTGCTGGGGAGGGCGCTCTGAGCCCCAGTTTGAAGGGTGGGACTGGTACCCGAGCTTGCCGTGAGAATTTCTCTGAGCTGATGCGCAGGCCTGCCTGGCTTCGCCCGAGGCTGGATAATATCTGTATTCGCTTCCGAAAAATGTTGTCTTTGTTCAGTCACTCGGTCGTGTCTGACTCATGACCCCATGGACCGCAGCACGCCAGACTCCCCTATCCTCCACCATCTCCCGGAGCTTGCTCGGACACATGTCCATTGAGTCGGTGATGCCATCCAACCATCTCATCCTCTGTGGTCCCCTTCTCCTCCCGCCTTCAATCTTGCCCAGCATCTGGGTCTTTTCAAATGAGTCAGCTGTTCCCATCAGGTGGCCAAAGTATTGGAGTTTCAGCTTCAGCATCAGTCCTTCCAATGAATATTCAGGGCTGATTTACTCTAGGATGGACTGGTTTGGATTGGACCGTAAGTACCCTCCACGTGGACCACCCCACTCCTGGGCCCGCCTTGAATCTCCTCCTGAGAGGAGACCCCTCCCACTGGTTTGTGGCCCACTCGCCTCCCCGGGGGCCGGGCTGTGGGGAGCCCCCCACCCAGGGAGGCTGCTGGCTGGTGAAGGGCGGGCCTCACCGGCTGCAGTGGTGACCTCCTGAGCTTGTTGTCCCTGTGGTTTGAATGACACTTCCCCGGGCTGTGCGCCTCCAGGAGGAGCCGAGCCCCTGGTCCCACCTGCTCTGTTTGTGGCCCTTGCTGGAGCCACTTCCTAACCCAGGCCCACTGGGTGGGGCTGGCAGAGAGGCCAGTCTTCCTGAGCTGAGAAACAGGCCCTGGATGATCAGGGCTGTGTGGCCAGCAGGGGCCCAGCGGGCCCCCGGTGGGGGGAGGAGGTGGGGCTGGGGAGGGGTCTCTGGTCCCTGAGGGTCCTGGGCTAGCAGGCCCTGAGCTCCATCTCCCAGATCCACGAGGGGACACGTCAGGACCACCCGGACCAAACCCTGGACTGTGCGGCGCTGGGCCAGTCACTGAGCGTCTCTGGGCTTGTTTTGGTAAAATGAGCAGCGGATGCCTCTGAGGTTCTGGCCGTTTGAGCTGAAACTCTGCGACTCCTGCTGGGATCCCACGGGAGCTTTCCCTCCAAGGATGAGGCAGGCGTGCCAAGTACAGAAAGTTGTCACGGGGTGGGGGGGGGGAGGGGGAGCCCTGGGCACAGAGATCACGGGTGTCCGAGCTGCCCTCAGACTGTTTCCATGACAACACCGGGCACTGGGGGAGGTCAGTGAGCTCCCCCAGGGTCTGGACGAACAAGCCTGGGGGAAAGTCCAGCTCGAGGCTGAAGCAAGGATTTGGGGCGAGCTGAGGGCCAGCAGCTTGTTCCCTGAGCTGAGCTGTGATCACATCCCCAGGCAGGACCAAGCCTCCCCCGGCACATTCCAGGGTGGCTTTACGTCTGCAGTGGCGGTGCTGTGACCGGCAGGGCAGACACTCTGGATAGCCGAGCTGTGCCGTGGACCCTGCCATCGGGCTGCCCAGGGGATGTGGACGGCCAGCGTGGGCTGTGACCTGGGCAGCATCTGCGGGCCAGGCACCCAGAGCAGACCCTCCCCAGGGATGGCGACGGCCGGCTGCCTGCTCCACCCACTGCAGAGAGGCAGGCCAAGCTCTGGGGCTCCCTCTCCCTCCGGCAGAGAGAGAACAAGCAGGCCTGGAGCTTGTTGAGCTGCTCTCCGGCCCCCCTGGGATCTGGGGAGAGATGGGGCCTCCAGCAGGTGCAGGCGTGTCCTGAAAGTCGTCCCAGGCCCTGGGATGGAGGGGATGAGAACAGAGCTCTCCACGGGTGGTGGGCCGGCGGTGGTCTGTCGTTACTTGCACAAGGAAGGGAGCCAGTCAGGGCAAGGAAAACCCCAGAGCCAGGCTTCTCCCGGAAACAGCAGGCAGGGTGCTGGTGCCGGAGGCCGGCGGACCGGAGGCCAGTGCGTCGTGTCACAGGGTGCGGCCTTTTGAGTGACGCGTCTCAGTTTCCTTCTGGGCATGGCCGCGGAAGCGTGTGGAGGTGACTCCAGGCACATAATAAATGCCCGCTTCCTACAGGACGGGCACCGGTCTCAGAACTTGTTCCATGACCGAGTCAGAGGAATAAGGAATCCTGTGCAACTCAGCACTGTGTCTTCTGAAGAATCTTCTGGTCAGCTGGGCATTGAGGAAGGGGTGGGGTGGAGAGGAAGGGGAGTGTGAAGCCCAGCCGGAGAACATGCCATGGACATGCCATCTTGTATCATGGATGATACGAGAAGCACAGGATCCAAGGCCCCCAAACAGAAGTGCTCCCTGAATCCTAGCTCATTCCCTGTCCTGCGGGGACAGTGAATAAGTGAACATAGGCTGGGAGGAACGACACTCGAAGCAACTGCACATCCGGGGTGCATTCCACTCTGGATGAAACATGTGATTCTAGAAAGTTCCATGTGACATGGAAATTTTATAAATTGAATCATATTCCAAGAAAGGGTTTTTTTCTTTTTTATTAAAGTTTAGTAAAGAACTTCCCAAGTGGTGCAGTGGTAAAGAATCCACCTGCCAAGGGAGGAGATGCAAGAGATTTAGGTTTGATCCCTGGGTTGGGAAGATCCCCTGGGGAAGGAACTGGCAACTCACTCCAGTGTTCTTGCCTGGAGAATCCATGGGCAGAAGAGCCTGGCGGGGTCACAGAGTCAGACGTGACTGAGCGCACACATACACATTCTGAGAAGCTCACAGATCACAAACGGAGCACATCTGTGTATTCAAAAGCAGAGACATGACTTTGCTGACTAAGGTCCATCTAATCAAGGCTATGGTTTTTCCTGTGGTCATGTATGGATGTGAGAGTTGGACTGTGAGGAAAGCTGAGCGCTGAAGAATTGATGCTTTTGAACTGTGGTGTTGGAGAAGACTCTTGAGAGTCC
>SJYX01002548.1:527093-593552 GCA_006410675.1 Oreotragus oreotragus
CTAGTCAAGGCTATGGTTTTTCCAGTGGTCATGTATGGATGTGAGAGTTGGACTGTGAAGAAAGCTGAGCGCTGAAGAATTGATGCTTTTGAACTGTGGTGTTGGAGAAGACTCTTGAGAGTCCCTTGGACTGCAAGGAGATCCAACCAGTCCATTCTGAAGGAGATCAGCCCTGGGATTTCTTTGGAGGGACTGATGCTGAAGCTGAAACTCCAGGACTTTGGCCAACTCATGCGAGGAGTTGACTCATTGGAAAAGACTCTGATGCTGGGAGGGAGTGGGGGCAGGAGGAGAAGGGGACAACAGAGGATGAGATGGCTGGATGGCATCACTGACTCAATGAACGTGAGTCTGAGTGAACTCCAGGAGTTGGTGATACACAGGAAGGCCTGGCATGCTGCGATTCCTGGGGTCACAAAGAGTCGGACACGACTGAGCAACTGAACTGAACTGAACTGAAGGATAATGACTGCCATGAATTGAAACACATGACATACATTTTATTTAGTCTTTCATTTTGCATAATTCTCAAAAAAAAGACAACATTAATCTCCTTTGGAGGGCATTAATGAACTGACAGCACATTAAAAAGCAGAGACATTATTCTGCCTACAAAGGTCTACACAGTCAAAGCTATGGTTTTTTCAATAGTCATGTACAGATGTGAGAGCTGTACAATAAAAAAGGCTGAGCAATGAAGAACTGATGCCGTCGAACTGTGGTGCTAGGGAAGACTCTCTTGAGAGTCCCTTGGACTGTAATGAGATCCAACCAGTCAATCCTAAAGGAAATGAACCCTGAATATTCATTGCAAGGACTGTTGCTGAAGCTGAAGCTCCAATACTTTGGCCACCTGATGTGAAGAGCCAACTCACTGGAAAAGACCCTGCTGCTGGGAAAGACTGAAGGCAGGAAGAGAAGAGATGACAGAACAATTAGATGGTTGGATGGCATCACCGACTCAATGGTCATGAGTATGAGCAAACTCTGTGAGACGGTGAAGAACAGGGAACCCTGGCGTGCTGCAGCCCATGGGGTTGCAAAGAGTCGGACAGGACTAATGGACTAAACAACAACAATGAACTGACATTTTTTAAAACAGTAAACAAAGGAAAAGATCAAGCAGTTATCCCACCACTCCTATACTAACTGTAATCCAGGGTAACCAAATAGTCAGCAAGAGTAATTTCATCTTTATAGAATTATTCCAGTTAATGAGTAAAGAAATGATAAAAAAATAAAATATCACAATTTTATACATCCTAAGGAAATATAAGTCTGAGCAATATTCATCAATTACTGTAATATATATATATATACATATATAAATTAACCCATCAGACACCATGTGCTCCCTAATGGAAATACCCTCAGACAGTAAAGAATCTGCCTGCAATGCACGAAACCCAGATATGATCTCTGGGTCAGAAGACTCCGTGGAGAAGGGAATGGCTACTCCAGTATTCTTGCCTGGAGAGACGAGGGAATGGCTACTCCAGTATTCTTGCCTGGAGAAGACGAGGGAATGGCTACTCCAGTATTCTTGCCTGGAGAGACGAGGGAATGGCTACTCCAGTATTCTTGCCTGGAGAAGACGAGGGAATGGCTACTCCAGTATTCTTGCCTGAAGAGACGAGGCTAGTGGGCTATAGTCCATGGTGTTGCAAAGAGCTGGATATGACTGAGCAACTAACACTTTCGCACTTACAAAGTTTTCTTATAAAAACAAACAACCCCCCAACCCAAATCCGATGTGGACTACAATCCTTGCCTCCTGATTCCTTCTGTTCTCTTCTGTCATCTATGGAGACGACCCTAAATCACTAACCTGAGGAGCAGGGAGATTTCTTTACCCCTTTGGGATATGTATCCTAACCCATTTCTTACAATTATTTTCTCCTAAACATCATTTTACTCCCATTACAATCCTCCTCTTGCAGGGATTTACCAGCAATGTTTTGTTGCATTGTTTACCAGCAATCTGAATTTCCATTAAAGATCAAGAGACTAGGAATGGGAAGTCAATGAGAGCAGGAACTAGATTCACAGGTTTATGGAATGTGAAGTAGAGGAGATGGAGCCATGGCAAGGTCAGCAGTGTGACTGGTGGAAGATTATAATATGGTGGATAAAACAAGTGTAATTCCTATGAATCCAAATCCAGGCTCAGTTCCAGTGGTCATCATTACCCTTACTTCTGATCAGCCACCTGAATCTACCACGCTTTGTGACAGCAGGGCAGAGACAATGAGCAGTGCCACGAAGACCCCGGACCCTCTAACTGCTAACAATGAATACAGCATCTTTAAGAGTGGGACTTACGTCCTCCTGGATCTTTGTAGCACACACATCACCTAGTACATTGGTATGTATGTGGTAAGCATTTGGTAAGTAAATAGTGAACATATGACAATGTAATAAAATAGTTAGAGAAGATAATTACAAATGATAGCAAATGGTGTCATCATAGGCTTACTAAAGTCTTCACTGAAGGAAAATAAACTTGCTAAATTGCAACACTAAAATTTTGTCTAAAAATTAACAGTCTAAAGTTTTTCTTCAGCATATCACATAAAAAGTTAGAAAAAGAACCACAAAATAAATCCAAAGAGCTGAAGAAAGGGTTGATGAAGATAAAAAACAAATATCCCCAAAATAGAGAAACTAAGATACAATTAGAGAGGACCTACACAGTAGTGGTGAACATGGCATATTTGACATTTGGACCAGAACTTTCCTTGTTAACATCCCTTTCCTCTCTATGAAAAAATTCAGTAATAATCATGAAATGAAGTAACGAATAACAGCCAAAAAAGACACAGTAAACATTTTTTTCTATTATACTTATATATACAGTCACACTAGCAGAAAATTTCTTAAAAATAAATATCAATAGCAAAAGTGTATAAATAATGGTATAGTTTTTACAATTAAATTAACATATTTTGTTTTAAAAAAAGAAAAGAAACACTTGCATCTACATAATAAATAATAAGTTTAGAGTTAATAACAAAGGACTTTCAGTTCAGTTCAGTCACTCAGTCATGTCCGACTCTTTGCGACCCCATGAACCGCAAAATGCCAGGCCTCCCTGTCCACCACCAACTCCTGGAATCTACCCAAACCCATAGTTGGACTGTGAAGAAAGCTGAGCACCGAAGAATCGATGCTTTTGAACTGTGGTGTTGGAGAAGACTCTTGAGTCCCTTGGACTGCAAAGAGATCCAACCATTCTGTTCTGAAGGAGATCAGCCCTGGGATTTCTTTGGAAGGAATGATGCTAAAGCTGAAAATCCAGCACTTTGGCCACCTCATGAGAAGAGTTGACTCATTGGAAAAGACTCTGATGCTGGGAGGGACTGGGGGCAGGAGAAGAAGGGGACGACAGAGGATGAGATGGCTGGATGGCATCACTGACTCGATGGACGTGTGTCTGAGTGAACTCTGGGAGTTGGTGATGGACAGGGAGGCCTGGTGTGCTGCGATTCATGGGGTCGCAAAGAGTCAGACACGACTGAGCAACTGAACTAAACTGAAACAAATATGAGTCAATATTTGGAGAGGCATGCAATGTCATTTATTATTATCTTCTGTATGTGCTATGCTTTGGGATGTACTACAATATATCTGAAAGCAAAGCACTGGTGGAACAGTCTACTGCCTTCCCCCAGGTTTTCATACCTATGTCCCCAGGCCAGAAGATGGAAACAATCGCCATTTGGACAATTGTAGTTGGACAATACAGTTTACAATCTAATGTCAGCAACCCTAGCAGATACTCTTGGCCTGTCAAAAATAATAACAACACTCATAGCAACAATTATATGCACTGTACTTTAGAACAGACTTTCATGTAAAAGACTTCAATTATGTGAACTCTATTAGGGCTAGCAATGGGTCCCGCTTGACATGACATGAAACTAATGCTCTGGGGTGGGCTCTGTATCATTTGCCAATTATTTCTAGTTTTCCCTCATTTTGGTTTTCAAGAGACAAGGTAACACTATTCCATAATCTCTATGGTTGCACAAGGGCCAATGATGGCGAGGCAAAGTGACATAGGTGCCAATTCTGACCTGGAATATTCAATTGCTGTAAATGGAAATCCTTAGGAATACATCTTCACTTCACCTTGACAGTTAACAACATTCAAAATGGTGACTATCCTGTCTACCTAGAACCCACTGAAGCAATGGAGCACCATCAGCTGACCATCATACATGTATAGCTTGTATGTATGAATAAAAATAAACATGTATTGCTTTAAGTCACAGAAATCTTGGGGTTATATGTTACCATAACATAATCAGGTCTTCCTAACTGATACAGGCTCATGGCACAATGGACTTCCTGAAGACCACAGCTAGAAAATGTCAATGCCTTTCTCCAAGCCTGAAAAGGGCTAAGGTCACTATTCCTTTCACTATATTCTTGTTTGCTTCATGGACTTTTTGCCTCAAAAATAAAACAACATTTTCCCAGGAGCCAAAATATAAACCAAAGTGTAATCTATTGATTCCTGGGTCAGGAAGATCCCCTGGGGAAGGGCCAGGCTACCCACTCCAGTATTCTTGGGCTTCCTTGGTGGCTCAGATGTTAAAGATTCTATCTGCAATGCAGGAGACCTGGGTTTGATCCCTGGGTTGGGAAGATCCCCTGTAGGAGAGCATGGCAACCCACTCCTGTATTCTTGCCTGGAGAATCCCATGGACAGAGGAGCCTGGCGGGTTACAGCCCATGGGGTCGCAAAGAGTTGGACATGAATGAGCAACACAGCACAAGTACAAAGTGTAATCTGACTGATCTGAGGGTAATAGTCTCTATTTTGGTGAAATACAGAAAGTTTGAAAGTTTGATATTTTCATTTATTCTGTAACTATGTCAAGTAACCTATACTTAATCTCTTCTACTCTGAGTTTTAGAATTCAAAGGAACAACATTCCCCACCCCTAGAGCAGGCAGAAAAATACTTCTCACCTTGAATAATCAATTTGTCGATCAGACAGGAAGTAGCAATTAAGTGACAAGGACTGTAACACCACCCAGGGTGTGACATTGTGTTTTGAGAGCTTCTCAGAGCCAGCCCTGACTTTGGATGACCTCACAGGAAAGGCGGAGAAATCAAACATTGCCTTATAAACATGACCCTTTCCTAGGGTATGGCTGATGCAGTTCTTGTGACCATCCTGAGTAAACTCTGCATCACAGCTCTCTCCATCATGAAGACCACTGGGGGTCTCCTTCTGCTCTGTGTAGTGGCCCATCTCTGCTCCTGCTCAGGTGAGTTAAGGGTAGATAGTGCCCTTAACAGCCATAAGCTTGTTCTCTGACATAGCCCCTCCTAGGATATGAACATCTCAGAGAAATGTCTGGTCATGTGGATTTAAAGGATACTAGTTTGTAATAGAAACAACCCTGGCCTGGAAAGGGAGAATCTTATGTCCCACTTGGAGTTTAAGGGTTTGGATCTAGAACATTTCCTTTCAAGGATTTTTATTTCCATTCATGGGACCAAAACCAAAAACACACAAAAACACATACACACTACTTTTTTCATAAGTCTACCATCTTATTGTGTGTGTCAGTCACTTAGTCATATCTGACTCTTTGTGACCCTATGGACTGTAGCCCACTACATTCCTCTGACCATGTGATTCTCCAGGCAAGAATACTGGCGTGGGTTGCCATTCCCTTCTTCAGGGGATCTTCACAACCCAGGGATTGAACCTGAGTCTCCTGTATTGCAGGCAGATTCTTCACCATATGAGCCACCAGGGAAGTCCATTTTATTAGGACCTGGAAACTGCTGGTGTTATGAGATACTACTCGTCATTGCAAAGATGCAGAAAAACTTGAATCTCTCTCCAAATTAATCCAGAACTTGAATCTCTCTCCAAATTAATCCAGGGAAATAGAAAAAAAAAAAATTATCCAAAACTCAGGAGTCAATAATTAAACATTTATATAGTGAAAAATTACTTAAATAAGATTACAATAACTTAGAGATATTCTATTATTTTTTTTTTCATATCAGTTAGGAGGGGAGACTATCAAAGATGGTGCTTCAGGCTCTTAGAAATAGTGAGTGCAATAGTTTTATTGCTATCTGATTTAAAACACTATCAGAGAAACAATGAGCTCCAGAAAACATCCCGTGGTATATAAAGGGAGGAAATTTGGATAATTCTCTTGCTTGAACCAAGGATTACCTAACACAGTGGCCATCTGGCTTCATCAGAATGCAGTTGGGTTTTGTGAAAGGATAGGGTAGGTGCTGAAATTAATTACCAGAAGAACCACAGAGTGTTATTCGACAGACTGACTTTACGTTAATTAATGAGATCTCACAACTCTGCTTTATTTTTAATGTTTCCAACTGACTCTCTCTTTCAGAAGCTGCTAGCCTGCCTTTAAAAACAGTGAGTATATTGAACCAAAATTTAATTTCAGTTTAATTTCCTACTTACTTTAATTTTCTATTTACTGCATTTACTCAAAAAACACTTGAGAAATACATATGAAAGGTTAATTCAGTATGCTTGTGGTGGGGTGAGTGGCCAGGTGAAAGGCAAGGCAGCTGTAGGTAAGTTGCCTCTGCTTTTCAGAAGGCAGCTGTAGAAATGTGATATACATATAAACAAATAATCTAAGTGTAAAGAAAATGTTCCAAAATTTAAAAAAAAGAGAGAGGGTACTTCTAGCTGAAAAGCTGGTGATGTCTCCATGGAAAGGGCAACATGTGAGACGCAAAAGACAGTTACCTTGGTTAACAGCACAGATTCTGGATTCAAATCCCAGCCCTACCACTAACTAGCTTTTATATTATACAAATTCTCTCTTTTTTTAAGCCCAGATCTCCCTCATCTGTAAATAAGGGTAATAGAAGAACCTATCCACTTCAGTTTTCTGAAGATTAAACAACAAAAGAAATTCATGGAAGATTTAAGTTTAATGCCTGGCAAGGAAATATGCAGGAGCTGCTAACTGTGTACACTAGTAGTAACAGAAGTGATACTGGTAGTCCTAGCATTTCTTTGTCAGTGTGGTCATAGTGTTATCAACAGAAGTAGCCACAGCAGTTTCAGAGCATAGGAGCTGGAACTTCCGGATGGTACTGTGCTTCCTGTCAGAGAGGCCAGGGCAGCCTAGCTTAAGGACGAGGAGAAAAGCAGGACATTCTCTTGTGTATGTTGCAGGTGAACTGCAGCATTTACAAGAAGTATTCAGTGGTGGCCATCCCCTGCCCCATCACATACCTGCCTGTTTGTGGTTCTGACTACATCACCTATGGGAATGAATGCCACTTGTGTATTGAGAATTTGTGAGTACCTCATGGGAAGGAAAAAAAGCTAGGGCACTGCCCTTCACTGCAATCTTCTCCTCTTTCCACCAGCATGCTCAGCTCACTAAAAACTGTACTTACCCACCAAGAGCATCTGGGAGACAGAGAAAACTTTCTGCCTCACAGTCGGATTAAGGATGAGCCACCTGCTCTGCCAGCTTGGACCGGTCCCTGCATGACAGAGCCTCTAATTCCCATCTGTCAACTTAGAGTCTAACAAGACCAGAAGCCTTCAAATTACTGTCTCTAGAGCCCAGAGGTTCTGTAGAGGGAAGTGAGGAGTCACCCAAGAAGTTACGGAGATCATTTGGGGAGGTCTCCAATTCTAACCAGCTTTGGACTCTCTTAAGTAGTGGAATTCCACATAATTTCTTATTGGAAGAAATGTTTCTGAATCCCACACTAAAAAATAATTGAAAACTACTATCCTATCTTGTAGAACAGAAGCCTCTTATCCTACTTCTAAGAGACTTAATGGCCAATAGATGATTCTTAGATAAACTGTGACCAGAGGTCTTTATCCTCCTCAATTTCCTGGTGGCTGTAAATATCCATAACCTGAGGCAGTAGGGAGGATAAGGCTACCACAATGACTTTTTTCTTCAATCTGAAATAAGGAATACAATATAGTCCAAGCTGTCAGAATTTGGGCTAGAATCCTCACGGACATGCTTTAACTATTTTGTTTGGCTTACACAATGTTTTGGAAGGCAATATAATCAGGCAGAAGACACTTCTTTCGTGCAAAATAGGCAACTGAGGGGTCATAACAACCAGTTCCCTTTGCTCACTGTTAACTCTTTTAGATCCCCGGGTTTTGGCCACTTAGCTCTTTTGGTTTTTTTTTTTTTTCTCTTTGTGATTATTTTAACAAGTTAAATAGGGCCTGAGCCCAGAAGGATATGTCTACACATTGATTCCTACTCAGGAGCTTTTATTTCACAAAAAGGAAGATTCTCTAATGTGTACAGACACTGGGCCCTCACCCTAGAAAACAGCTTGCGTCCAAGGACACTGAAGAGGACACGTGGTGGACGGCCCCTCACTAGTGCAGGCTCCGGCCCCACCACAGGCCCTGTGGACCAGGAAAGCCTGAGGGGCCGGCCGCCTCAGCTTCCTTTGTCAGAGGTCCTCCTTCTTTGCTGGTTTAAGACACTGGGTGATTAGTCTGGGCTCTGGGATCAGTAGAGGGAGCAGGTGGGATGAAAATATCACTGGACTAGGGACATTCTGCTACTCGGTCTGTCAGAAACTGCCTGTAGTAAGGACACTCCTTTTTAGGGACTCATTTTCCTCATGTGTAAGATCAGGTTATGGCTGTAACCTCTAGTTCCTTTCAGCTCTAATATAACGTAAAATTTCCTCTCGTGTTAATGATCGTGTTAACTGTGTCTTCCAATAGGAAGAGTTATGGAAAAGTTCAGTTTCTTCATGAAGGAGTATGTTAACTTCCTCCACAGACATGGATACAGAGTAAGGATATCGTCATTGTCATCGTCATCATCCCTGGTTCCAGGAGGGTGGGACTGGTAGGGAGGGGGCAGCGACAGACCCAGAGTCATCTTTGTTGGGTGGGGAAAGTTGTGCTCTCCTTCGGACTTCTGTCTCACTGACTGACAAATACAAATATGTCAAAATAAAAAGTACAATGAAATTGTACAGCTCATTGTTTAGTTCTAAGAATCAAAATAATTATGCTTATTAAAAACTTTGCAGAACTACTATCTACCTCAGTTCAGTTCAGTTCAGCCGCTCAGTCGTGTCCGACTCTTTGCGACCCCATGAATCGCAGCACGCCAGGCCTCCCTGTCCATCACCAACTCCCGGAGTTCACTCAGACTCACGTCCATCAAGTCCGCGATGCCATCCAGCCATCTCATCCTCGGTCGTCCCCTTCTCCTCCTGCCCCCAGTCCCTCCCTAGTAACTTCAATAGATCAAAAGATAAAAACCTACTTTAAATGGAACATAAGGAGCAAAATATGTGTAATGCCTATCGTGGTTGTTCAGTCACTGAGTCAAGTCCGAATCTTTGTGTCCCCATGGACTACACCCCGCCAGTCTTCCCTGCCCAAGGGGTTCCCCAGGCAAGAATACTGGAGTGGGCTGCCATTTCCTTCTCCAGGGGATCTTCCCAACCCAGGGATCAAGCTCAAATCTCTTGCACTGGCAAGCGGATTCTTTACCACTGAGCCACCAGGGAAGCCCTTTGTAATGCCTACTGCACAGTCATAAATATTTTCAGGAACGACATGCCTTCACAACTACAAATTTATTTCGTAAACACATTTTATAGCAAAAATTATCAAAATAAACCACTGAACTCTCTGACATAGCTTAAACAATCTAACTTAGTCTTAAGGTTTTAAAAAAGTGTATGTTAAAAATAAATTGACAAAAATGTTTCAGTTGCAATGGAGACCCTATTTGGGCAATTAATTTCCTAATTGTTCTAATGAAACTCTAATTCCTAATTGAGTCTTCTTTACTTGACATACCAGTCTGTTTTAACAAGGATGCTGTGTGATTCAAGGGAGGAGGGCACATTTGCAAATCCTACTTCAAATTTAACACAGCTCTGAACCATCTTTATCATTTTAATTATCAATCTAATTCTGCCACAAACATCAGCTATTGCATATTAATAAATCCTGACCCATGATTTTAGATTCTCAACCCCCTAATCCTAATGTTAAATGCCTAATTTATCCATAATCCTAGACAGTTCATAGTGTTTAACTCAAATCCATGTTTAACACTAAAAGCTCACAATATGTTAATCACAGTAAGACACTCAGTAATCTAATATTTCTCAGTCTTTGATCTTTGTGACACACCTTCTCAACCGAATCGTAAACATAAAGAACCAGTGTTTAAATGCACAAAAGAGAAGAAACACTGGTCCAGAAATGCTGAGTAGTGAATAAAAACAAAAGCTCATCTTTTCTCCTTTCTTTTCTATTCCTTTTCCTCTCTCTCAAATAGTTTTCCTCTTCTCTATTCTATTTTTTCTTTTTCTATATATTCCTTCCCTGTTATTTCTTATTGCAAACTTTTCCTAACTTTTCCTTAAATTCATTACCTTTTCCTCACTTTCTATAGTCTCTATAAGCATCTTTTATTTATTCAAAGCCTTCCAGCCTCCATATCTCAAGGTCTGACTGTATATCCCTTTGTAGCAATGGTCAGATAGGCACATAAGCCATATACATATACACACTTGGGAAAATTTTAAGTTATTAGACATTTGTCTCAAAATGAAGACAGCTGGGGACTCACCTCCAAAATGTCTACCACATATATTATTTTACAGTCAAATCCTTACCTAGGCTTATAGCCTAATTGATAGCTTACACCTAGACATTTAAAAATAAATTCTAATTTCATATAAACCCAAATTTCACCTTATATATAAATCCCAATTTTTACCTTTCACAACTGCTCTATAGCATAAGGCTTAATCACTCCCTTCAAAGGCCAACTCTTTATTTTATCCTTTAAATCAAAATTCAAATCAAATCTTTAACATTAATCTGCATGCAATTCATTTCATATAAATGAATCTGAGAACCAACACTGAACTCAGTCCTAAACTTTAAAAACTGTAGTCCTAATGTTTTGCTGTCTTCGGGTCTTATTTCTATTCATCGATTGAACTGAAATGCCTATGTTTATATGCATGTTGTACTCTGCTTATGTGTGATTACGACATGGGAAGCAACAATTTCACTTTGTATGCTAGTAACTACGTAGGTGTACGGTCACATGTGACTCTCTTTACAGATGACCAGGTCATGACTGGTGGCCCCAGTAACCTGACCTTAAGAACTGTGTTTGAAAGTCAATATGTATAAAAATATAGTGAGTTAACTCATTTTCAGTTAATAAACATGTAGATTGTTTCATTTAGTATCCTATTGTTGACTATTTACACTGTGACAAACCAGTTCCTGTTGTTGGTTTCCCCAAGTAATGAAAGGCTGAAACTGAATTAAAGTAAACAGCTAAAACACAAAATAACAGAAAAAATAAAACATGGCTAAGGAATTTATAACATTTGTTATAAATGTTTTCTCATAATCATTTATAACAAAATAATTTTTCAACCTGAACTGTTGTTTTGATCCAGTTGCCTTGAGTTAAATGATTTCAAACCAGTTCTGTGCCTCTATGACAAGCTGCTTCTATTGAGGCTTAATTGAATTGGCCTAATGGCACCCCACTCCAGTACTCTTGCCTGGAAAATCCCATGGATGGAGGAGCCTGGTAGGCTGCAGTCCATGGGTCACTACAAGTCAGACATGACTGAGCGACTTCACTTTTACCTTTCACTTTCACGCACTGGAGAAGGAAATGGCAACCCACTCAGGTGTTCTTGCCTGGAGAATCCCAGGGATGGGGGTGCCTGGTGGGCTGCCGTCTATAGGGTCGCACAGAGTTGGACATGACTGAAGCGACTTAGCAGCAGCAGCAGCAGCAGCAACTCACTGCATGTCTGTCTGGGTCTCCTTCTGGTTATTAGTTTGTGGCTATAAAGCTGACAGAAGTGTCTTTTCTAACAATCTTATTTGTTTCCTACCATGTCTACAAGCAATCTCACAGAGTTGCCTGAGAGGTGGGGCAAGTGAGTGGGTTCTTTATGTTCCACAGTTATTCTGCCTGTACCAGTGAAGACACGATGCACTTGACTTCCTGAAGCCAATGACCCCGGACCTCTGTGTTCTTCGGAAACTTAGCAGAAGAATGGATCAGTCTTGCCCCCATACTTGGGGCTCTAGATTATGTCTGGTTCAGGAAAGCCAGACATCCAATCATAAATGTAAATGTCAAATCAATTCACTTCAGTTGCTCACTCATGTCTGACTCTTTGTGACCCCGTGAACTGCAGCACGCCAGTCCTCCCTGTCTATCACCAACAGCCAGAGTCTACCCAAACCCATATCCATTGAGTCAGTGATGCCATCCAACCATCTCATCTTCTGTCATCCCCTTCCCCTCCTGCCCTCAATCTTTCCCAGCATCAGGGTCTTTTCCAATGAGTCAGCTCTTGCATCAGTTGGCCAAAGTACTGGAGTTTCAGCTTCAACATCAGTCCTTCCAATGAACACCCAGGACTGATCTGTTTTAGGACACAGTCCAAGGGACTCTCAAGAGTCTTCTCCAACACCATAGTTCAAAAGCATCAATTCTTTGGCGCTCAGCTTTCTTCATAGTCCAACTCTCACATCCATATATGACTACTGGAAAAACCACAGCCTTGACTAGACGGACCTTTGTGGACAAAGTAACATCTCTGCTTTTGAATATGCTGTCTAGGTTGGTCATAACTTTCCTTCCAAGAGCAAGGAAGGAAAGTTCCTTTAATTTCATGGCTGCAATCACCATCTGCAGTGATTTTGGAGCCCCCAAAACAAAGTTTGTCACTGTTTCCACTGTTTCCCTATCTATTTGTCATGAAGTGATGGGACCAGATACCATGATCTTCGTTTTCTGAATGTTGAGCTTGAAGCCAACTTTTTCACTCTCCTCTTTCACTTTCATCAAGAGGCTTTTTAGTTCCTCTTCACTTTCTGCCATAAGGGTGGTGTCATCTGCATATCTGAGGTTATTGATATTTCTCCCAGCAATCTTGATTCCAGCTTGTGCTTCATCCAGCCCAGTGTTTCTCATGATGTACTCCGCATANTCACTTTCATCAAGAGGCTTTTTAGTTCCTCTTCACTTTCTGCCATAAGGGTAGTGTCATCTGCATATCTGAGGTTATTGATATTTCTCCCAGCAATCTTGATTCCAGCTTATGCTTCATCCAGCCTGGCATTTCACGTGATATACTTTCCATATAAGTTAAATAAGCAGGGTGACAATATACAGCCTTGACATACTCTTTTTCCTATTTGGAACCAGTCTGTTGTTCCATGTCTGGTTCTAATTGTTGCTCTTTGACCTGCATACAGGTTTTTCAAGAGGCAGGTCAGGTAGTCTGGTATGGTTGATATGATTATGTCTTACATATTGATCACCACTACTGAGGGCGATTTTTATAAGTAACTGTTATTTTTCTAAGGGAAATGTCAATTATACCTGACTATGATGAGAAATATATATTCAGTGAAGGTGAGTAAAATCCAATCATTATAATAACTGTTATGGTAAACGAATTTTTCTTTGGTTGTCAAATCACCCTCTATTAAATTATTTTTCTTCGGCGTTCTTAACGAGCTGGGCACGCCATCACAACACTGTTGACATCACCTACGAGGTGGTGGAGGTGGCGGCTGTCCGCACGGCAGTCCACAGACTGGGTGGTCCCAGGACCTTTTTAATGGCTGCAGACCCTTCTCCAGCCAAGACCAGTGCTGCATCTGTCGGGTAACACTGGCAGCCTCATCAAAAGCGGTGCTTCCACTGTGCTTACTGTTTTCTGCTTCTTTCTGTCTTTTGGCAGCTGCTTGAGGGCTCTGATGATCAGGGCAGAGGCAGAAGGTACCACCTCAATCAAGCAACTCAGGAGAACACAAGGAAACTTTAAACAGAAGACTGTGTGTTTACCCCAATGTGAACTTTTACCAGGTGTGTAGCTGTGGGTAGGTACTCCACGTGTGCAGGATCTTTTCCTTTACTGTTTAACATGTATATTGTGAGAATCAGATGAGATATGCATGTGAACATGCCTTGTAAATTATAAAGTCTTATAGAAGTGAAAAGGTATGATTATAATGTGTACCCCCATTCTTCTCCATCACTTACAAAGGCATAAAAATATATACCACATTCTTTTGGAATATGCTTGGCATGTTAAATACTCATGACCAGTAAATGCTCATGTATTTCTCTTGGTTTGAGAAATGGTAACATTTCTGTTCATTAGAAATTGATACTAGGAAGAGAAAAGGAGAATGTGTAGTTTAAATATGTAAGATTACACACATTTACTTATATAGTTTGCCCCATTTGAACATGGCCTCACTTAACACAATAGCATGAGCAAAACTGCAATAAAAATGATATTTGCATAATCTCAAGGGATATCACTACAAAATGTTTATTAATTTTTAAAGTAAAAAGAGTAACTGAATAGTGGATAACCTGGAAGTTATTACCAGCTTACTCAAGCGATTAAAGTTAGCATTGTTAGTGATGGGGCAAATCAACATCATGTATGTGCACATCAGGGGTGGTCCCAGTGTCCAGCACCTGGGAAGGAGTACTCAGAGGTCCCTTTCCAGGCAGGAGCACTCAAGTTCCACCCAACTAATACCACATTTTGGAGCCAGATCTAGGGTGAACAGATCCTGGGGGAGCTCTAAACAAAGACATGCCAGGTCCCAAGAAGAAGCAAAACCATCTTTTCATTCCTGGAGCTACAATGCCAAGCAGTAGTCTGGGACAAACACAATGGAGAAAGGGACACAAACTTTGGTTGCCTCTGGACAGAACCACAAATGCAGTCCACAGGTTCACTTTGACCACATGGGCCTCACCTGCTTCAGTGTTCACCTCCTTGGCAACAGAGCACACAAAGGCAACGGATCCTTAGTGAACCTGACCCTCAAGGCTTCTGCTCTAAATACTAGGGAGGCGATATCACCATCAACAGGGCTGTGACAGCCATGGAGCAAAGAGGAGATCCCTTCCATCATCCAGTTCAGGTTCTGGTTACTGTACCACCACACCTTTTACTAAGGAGATAAAAACCAGCACATGCTGAGGAAAGAAGTGGCTGGCATCCATACCAAAACAGCCCTGGCAATGAAAATATTGGACTCACACAGTCTACAGAGGGATATTCCCACATTAACACATCCTTTCAAGACCACAGTAGATAACTGTTTCCCATAAACTCAGGGAGACAACGAAAGTTAAGTAACATGAAAAAGTAGAGAAACTATTTCCAATTAAAAGAACAGAGAAATCCCTTGAAAGAACAAATGATTAAACAGACCTCGCAAGTCTACCAGACCCCAAGTTCAAAAAGGAGGTAGTAAAAATGATGAAAAAAATAAGAAAGATTATCAATAACAATGCAGATCAGTGTAACAAGGAACTAGAAACTGTAAAGGAACCAATCAAAATTGCACAACTCAATTGCAAAGATAAAAACCAAACTAAAAGGAATGAATATCAGACTAAGTAACAGAAGAATAAATAAGTGATCTAGAAGACAGAATAATGAAAATACTTCATCAGAGCACCAGATAGAAAACAAATAAAAAGTAAATGAAAGCAACATACAAGATCTATGGGATAATATAAAGGTGTGTGAACCTATGCAAAATAGAGATTCCAGAAGAAGGAGAAGAGGGTATCAAAAATATATTTGGAGAAATTATGGCTGAAAACTTTCCAAACCCAAAAGAAAACAGATATCCAGGTACAAGAATCTGAGGGTCCCAAACAAGATGAAAAGACTCACACCAGAACATAATAATTGAAATGGAAAAACTTAGAGAGATAATTCTAAAGGCAGCAAGAGGAAAACAAAGAGTAAGTCACAAGGGAACCTTCATAAGGTTATCAGCTGATTTCTCTGCAGAAAATTTCTAGGCCAGAAGGGAGAGGTATGACCAGTTGAGGTGCTGAAAGGGAAAAATCTGTAACCTAGAAAACTCTATTCAGTAAAATTATCATTTATAACAAAAGCAGAGATAAATTTCTTAGAGAAGCAAAAATTAAAAGAATACAACCGTACTAAACCTAACATAACAGCAAGTATTTAAAGGTCTTCTCTAAATGGAGAAAAAAANAGCAATGGCATTCAAATTTCATATCATATTTCATGTTTGAAGTAAAATTTTGAGTTAACAATGTAATATTATTCAAACTACTTTAGAATCTTTTTAACTTGTCAAAGTTTTAAACAAATATATGATGCTGATAAAAGAAATCATAGATGACACACACTACTAGATGGACAGATATACCATGTTCTTGGACTGGAAGAATCAGTATTGTCAAAATGACTACTGCCAAATGCAATCTATAGATTCAATGCAATCCCTATCAAATTACCAACAGCATTTTTCACAGAAGTTGAACAAATTTGTGTTTTGTTTTTGTTGTTGTTTTTTAATTTGTATGGAAATATGCAAGACTTCAACTAGCCAAAGCAATCCTGAGAAAGAAAAATGGAGCTGGAGAAATCATAGCCCTGTCTTCAGACTATACTACAAAGCTACAGTCATCAAAATAGTATGATGATGGCACAAAAACAGAAATGTAGATTAGTGGAACAGTATAGAAAGCCCAGAAATAAACCCACGCACCTATGGGCAATTAATATATGACAAAGGAGGCAAGGCTGTACAGTAGAAAAGAGTCTCTTCAATAAATGGTGCTGGGAAAACTGGACAGACACATGAAAAAGAATGAAATTAGAATATTCTCTAGTACCATACACAAAAATAAGCTAAAAATGGATTAGACCTAAATGTAAGACTGGATACTATAAAACTCTTAGAGGAAAATAGAAGAAGGTGATTTGTTAACATAAATCACAGCAATATCTTTTTTGATCTCTTTCCTAGAGTAATGACAACAAAAATGAAGAAATGGGACGTAATTAAACTGAAAACCTTCTACTCGGAAAAGGAAATCGTCAACAAAATGAAAAGAAAACCCACAGAATGGAAGAAAATATTTGCAAATGAAGCATAACCCACGCACCTATGGGCAATTAATATATGACAAAGGAGGCAAGGCTGTACAGTAGAAAAGAGTCTCTTCAATAAATGGTGCTGGGAAAACTGGACAGACACATGAAAAAGAATGAAATTAGAATATTCTCTAGTACCATACACAAAAATAAGCTAAAAATGGATTAGACCTAAATGTAAGACTGGATACTACAAAACTCTTAGAGGAAAATAGAAGAAGGTAATTTGTTGACATAAATCACAGCAATATCTTTTTTGATCTCTTTCCTAGAGTAATGACAACAAAAATGAAGAAGTGGGACGTAATTAAACTTAAAACCTTCTACTCAGAAAAGGAAATCGTCAACAAAATGAAAAGAAAACCCACAGAATGGAAGAAAATATTTGCAAATGAAGCAACCGATAAGGGATTAATCTCTAAAATAGACAGCAACTCATGAAACTCAGTATCAGAAAAAAAAAAAATAATAAGCAGAAGATCTAAATAGATATTTCTCCAAAGAAAACATACAGATGGCCAAAAGGCACATGAAAAGATCCTCAACATCACTAATTCTTAAAGAAATGCAAATCAAAACTACAATGAAGTGTCACCTCACACAACTCAGAATGGCCATCATCAAAAAGTCTACAAACAATGAATCCTAGAGACGATGTGGAGAAAAGGTAACCCTCCTATACTGTTGGCAGGAATGTAAATTTGTATGACCACTATGGAGAACACTATGGAGATTTCTTAAAAAACAAAATATAGAGCTACTGTGTGATCCAGTAATCCCACTCCATAATTCAGAAATACACATGCACTTCAATATTCACTGCAGCACTACTTAAAATTGCCAAGACATGAAAGCAAATAAATGTGCACTGATAGAGGAATGGATAAAGAAGATGTGATGTATATAAATATATATATATAGTGTGTGTGTGTGTATATCTATATATATACAGTGTGTCTATATATATGTATATATACAATGAAATATTACTTAGCCATAAAAAAGAATGAAATAATGCCATTTTCACAACATAGATGGATCTAGAGATTATCACGCTAAATGAAGTGAGACAAAGACAAATATCATATAATATCACTTATATATTGAATTTTTTAGAAATGATATAAATTAACTTATTTACAAAACAGAGACAGACTCACAAACTTCAAAAAAAAGCTTATGATTACTGAAGGGGAAAAGTGGGGTTAGGGATAAATTAGGAGGTTGGGATGAACATATACACATGACTATATGTAAAATAGATCATCAATAAGGACTTACTGTATAGCACAGGGAACTCAACTCAATATTCTATAATAACCTATACAGGAAAATAATCTGAAAAAGAAGGGATATATGTATAACTGAATCACTTTGCTATACATCTGAAACTAATACAACATTGTAAATCAATTATACTTCAATGTAAAATAAAAATTAAAAAGTACAAATCTCCAGTTATAAGATAAATAAGTCTTGTAAATGTAATGTACAAGATAAAGCCTATAGCTAACACTGATGAATGATGTATATGAAAGTTGTTAAGAGTAAATCTAAGAGTTCTCATTACAAGGAGGAAATATTTTTTCTTTTTTTCCCCATGTCTTCCCATAATATCTAAATGAGATGATAAATGTTAAGTAAACCTATTGTGGTAATCATTTCACAACATATATAAGTCAAACCCTTAGGTTGCACAACTGAATAGTATACAGTCTTATATTCATTATATCAACAAAACAAAAAAAAAATCAGAAAAACTGAAAAGCTCCAAGTGTAACCTAGAATGAAAGAAATGAAGTAAATTGAGATCTATGTCTTGTTATCATTGTTTATTTTTAATCTACTGTATAAACATGGAGGTGGTTTAGTCACTAAGTCGTGTCTGACTCTGACACCATGGACTATAGCCTGCCAGGCGCCTCTGTCTATGAGATTACCCAAGCAAGAATATTGGGATGGGTTACCATTTCCCTCTCCAGGGGCTGTTCCTGAACCAGGGATGGAACCAGTGTCTTTTGCACTGGCAGGCAGATTTTTTGCTGCTGAGTCACCAGGGTACAAATAGAGGAACATGTAAAACCATAGCAATTGGAGACACAGACTATCTAAAATCTTACCTATTTTAAGTCATTATAAATTCACTATCTAAAACAATGCTTAAAACTGAGTCTGAAAAGGGAAAAGGTAGATAGACTCAGTAGTTGGATATTCTCTAATTAACTTCCAGGATGAATATTATGTTTAATAACACAAATAAGTACACTTGTTGTTTACTTGCTAAGTCCTGTTGGACTCTTTGCAAGCCCAAGGACTGCAATGTGCCAGACTTCCCAGCCCTTCACTACATCCTAGAGTGTGCTCAGACTCGTGTCCATTGAGTTAGTGATGCTATCCAACCATTTCATCCTCTGCCATCCCCTTTTCTCCTGCCCTCAATCTTTCCCAGCATCAGTCTTTTTCAGTGAGCTGCCTCTTCTCATCAAGTGTCCAAAGTATTGGAGCTTCAGCTTCAGCATCAGTCCTTCCAGTGATTATTCAGGGTTGATTTCCCTTAGGACTGAAAGGTTTGATATCCTTGCAATCCAAGTGACTCTTAGGAGTCTTCTCCAGCACCACAGTTTGAAAGTATCAATTCTTTGGTGTCAGCCTCCTTTATGGTCCAACTCTCACATCCATACGTGACTACTGGAAAAACCATAGATTTGACTAGATGGAGCTTTGTGGACAAAGTAATGTCTCTGCTTTTGAATATGCTGTCTAGGTTTGTCACAGCTTTTCTTCCAAGGAGCAAGTGATAGTTGATTTCATTCCTGAAGTCACCATTCCCAGTGATTTTGGAGCTCAAGAAAATAAAATATGTCAGTGTTTCCACGTTTTCCCTTTCTATGTGCCATGCGGTGATCGGACCAGATGCCATGATCTTAGTTTTGTGAATGTTAAGTTTCAAGACAGCTTTTTCACTCTCCTCTATCACCCTCATCAATAGGCTCTTTAGTTCCTCCTCACTTTCTGCCAGTAGAGTGGTAACATATGCATATCTGAGGTTGTTGATATTTCTCCCAGCCATCTTGACTCCAGCTTTTGATTCATCCAGTCCAGCTTTTTGCATGGTGTACTCATCATAGAGTTTAAACAAGCAGGGTAACAATATACAGCCTTGAAGTACTCCTTTTCCTATTTTGAACCAGTCCATCGTAGTTTCATGTCTGGTTCAAACTGTTGCTTCTTGACTTGCATGTAGGCTTCACAGGAGACAGGTAAGGTAGACTGGTATTCTCATCTCTAAGAATTTTCACAATTTGCTGTGATCCACACAGTCAAAGGCTTTAGCATAGTGAATGAAGCAGAAGTAGATATTTTTTCTGGAATTCTCTTGCTTTCTCTATGATCCAGTGAATGTTGGCAATTTGATCTCCAGTTCCTCTGCCTTTTCTAAATCCAGATTGTAGCACTGGAAGTTCTTGATTCATATAATGCTGAAGCCTAGGTTGAAGGATTTTGAACATTAAGTTGCTAGCAGGTGAAATGAGTGCAATTGTACAGTAGCTCGAACATTTTTTTTTGGCATTGCCCTTCATTGGGATTGGGATGAGAATTGACCATTACCAGTCCTGTGGTCACTGATGAGTTTTTCAAATTTGGTGGCATATTGAGTACAACAACACTTTCACAGCATCATCATTTAGGATTTTAAATAGCTCAGCTGGAATTCCATCACCTCCATGAGCTTTATTTGTAATAATCGAGTCGGACACAACTGAGCGACTGAACTGAACTGAACTGAACTGAAGGCCCATTTGACTTCATACTCTAGGATGTCTGGTTCTAGATGAGTGACCGTACCGTCATGGTTATTAAAACCTNTGAGCTTTATTTGTAATAATCGAGTCGGACACAACTGAGCGACTGAACTGAACTGAACTGAACTGAACTGTAGGCCCATTTGACTTCATACTCTAGGATGTCTGGTTCTAGATGAGTGACCGTACCGTCATGGTTATTAAAACCTTTTATGTATAATTCTTCCGTGCATTCTCGTCATCTCTTCTTAATCTCTTTCTGTTAGATCCTTTCCATTTCTGTCCTTTGTCATGCATGTTCCTATGCAATATTTTTCTTTACAGCATCAGGCTCTACTTTCACCACCAGATGCATCCACAACTGAGTGTCACTTCTGCTTTGATCCAGTTTTTCTGTCTTTCTGGTGCTACTTCTCTGCTCTTTCCCAGTAGCATATTGAACACCTTCTGACCTGGGGGGCTCATTTCTGGTATCACAATGTTTTGCCTTTTCATATTGTTCATGGGCTTCTCAGGGCAAGAATACTGGGGTGGTTTGCCATTTCCTCCTCCAAATAAGTATACAGTAATTGAAAATTTACATTTACTTTTTTTCAAAACTCAGCAGTCATGACAACAATTACTTTGATCTTAGCATATCAAGTTCCAGTTGAGCTACTTCAAATCTTAAAAGATGATGCTGTGAAAGTGCTGCACTCAATATGCCAGCTAATTTGGTAACTCAGCAGTGGCCACAGGATTGGAAAAGGTCAGTTTTCATTCAAATCCCAAAGAAAGACAATGCCAAAGAATGCTCAAACTAATGCACAATTGCACTCATATCACATGCTAGTAAAGTAATGCTCAAAGTTCTCCAAGCCAGGCTTCAATAGTACTTGAGCTGTGAACTTCCAGATGTTCCAGCTGGATTTAGAAAAGGCAAAGGAACAAGAGATCAAATTGCCAACATCCGCTGGATCATGGAAAAAGCAAGAGTGTTCCAGAAAAACATCTACTTTTGCTTTACTGACTACTCCAAAGCCTTTGAGTGCATGGATCAGCTTTTGACTCTGTGGACCACAACAAACTGTGGAAAATTCTTCAAGAGATGGGAATACCAGACCACCTTACCTGCCTCCTGAGAAACNAAAAGCAAGAGTGTTCCAGAAAAACATCTACTTTTGCTTTACTGACTACTCCAAAGCCTTTGAGTGCATGGATCAGCTTTTGACTCTGTGGACCACAACAAACTGTGGAAAATTCTTCAAGAGATGGGAATACCAGACCACCTTACCTGCCTCCTGAGAAACCTTTATGCAGGTCAAAAAGCAACAGTCAGAACCAGACATGAAACAATGGACTGGTGCAAAATTGGGGGTGGAGTACATCAACGCTATATATTGTCGCCCTGCTTATTTAACTTATATGCAGAGTACATCATGAGAAACGTTGGGCTCAATGAAGCAAAAGGCTCTTTAGAGCCTCTTGAAAGTGAAAGAGGAGAGTGGAAAAAGTTGGCTTAAAATTCAACATTCAGAAAACTAAGATCATGGCATCTGGTCTCATCACTTCACGGCANCCATGGGATTCTCCAGGCAAGAGTACTGGAGTGGGTCGCCATTGGCAGAAAGTGAAGAGGAACTAAAAAGCCTCTTGATGAAAGTGAAAGAGGAGAGTGAAAAAGTTGGCTTAAAGCTCAACATTCAGAAAACTAAGATCATGGCATCTGGTCTCATCACTTCACGGCAAATAAATGGGAAAACAATGGAAACAGTGACAGACTTTATTTTGGGGGCTCCAAAATCACTGCAGATCATGACTGCAGCCATGAGTTTAAAAGATACTTACTCCTTGGAAGAAAAGCTATGACCAACCTAGACAGCATATTAAAAAGCAGAGACATTACTTTGCCAACAATGATCCATCTAGTCAAAGCTATGATTTTTCCAGTTGTCATGTATGTATGACAGAGTTGGGCTATAAAGAAAGCTGAGTGCTAAAGAACTGATGCTTTTGAACCGTTGTGTTGGAGAAGACTCTTGAGATTCCCTTGGACTGCAAGAAGATCCAATCAGTCCATCCTAAAGGAAATCAGTCCTGAATATTCATTGGAAAGACTGATGCTAAAGCTGAAACTCAAATACTTTGGCCACCTGATGCGAAGAGCTGATTCATTTGAAAAGACCCTGATGCTGGGAAAGATTGAGGGCAGGAGGAGAAGGGGATGACAGAAGATGAGATGGCTGGATGGCATTACCAACTCAATGGACATGAGTTTGAGTATACTCTGGGAGTTGGTGATGGACAGGGAGGCCTGGCATTCTGCAGTCCATGGGGTTGCTAAGAGTCGGACATGACTGAATGACTTAACTGAACTTGGATATAAAACAGTTTTCATTGGGGATGTATCATTGGTAAATATTTAGAATTACTAGGGCATGATGATAATAAAAAGCATGTTAACTTTTAGTTAACCTTACTTCAGTTTTATTTCTTTACAGGTAATGCACCTACTTATTGCCTATACCCTGGTAAGCCTACTCCTACTATCACATTCATTATATTTGACTAGTGCAAAGAATAATAGTTGAAAGACTAGTAGACAAACATAATTTTATCAAAGAGAGGAGATATTAATAAACAATTTTAGGAACACAAAAAAGGGTGAAATATCACAGTAATTAAAAAATTAGTAATATTCTAAACAATTTGTATGATAATAATTTGAGATATTTCGATGAAATGAAAATTTCCTAGTAAAACGTTACTTCTAAAAACCAACTAAGATTATTTCATTAGTCAATTAAATTAAATGTTAATTCACATAAAGAAAAAACTAGTCATCCAGGATTAGCAGTAAATTATGCCAAACCTTCAAGGAACTGGTAGTTCTAATTTTAAGTTTACTTTTTCAGAAAATATGGAAGGAGAAACTCCCAACTCATGCCATGAGATCAGCATATCCTTGATATCAAAATAAGACAGTAAAATGAGAGATGAAAAGGCTAGCTAGTATTATTTGTGAACCCTAATGGAAAGATTCCAAGCAAAATGTTAACCAAATATAGTGGTATACCAAAAAAAAAAAAAATCATGAACCAGGTAGGATTTATTTCAACAATATATTATTTGATATTATTAACAGAGATCTCTTCAAGAAAATTAGAGATACTAAGGAATATTTCATGCAAAAATGGGCACAATGAAGGACAGAACCTGAAAGGAACTAACAGAAACTGAAAAAATTAACAAGAGGTGGCAAGAACACACAGAAGAACTGTACCAAAAAGGTCTTAATGACAATGATAACCCTGATGGTGTGGTCACTCACCTAGAACCAGACATCCTGGAGTATAAAGTCAAATGGGCCTTAGAAAGCATTATTACAAACAAAGCTCATGGAGGTGATAGAATTCCAACTGAGCTATTTAAAATCCTAAATGATGATGCTGCTGTGAAAGTGTTGTACTCAATATGCCACCAAATTTGGAAAACTCACCAGTGATCACAGGACTGGAAAAGGTCAGTTCTCATCCCAATCCTAATGAAGGGCAATGCCAAAAAATGTTCAAGCTACCGTACAATTGTACTCATTTCACCTGCTAGCAAGGTAATGTTCAAAATCCTTCAACCTAGGTATGTGAACCAAGAACTTCCAGTTCTACAATCTGGATTTAGAAAAGGCAGAGGAACTGGAGATCAGATTGCCAACATTAATTGGATCATAGAGAAAGCAAGAGAATTCCAGAAAAAAATATCTACTTCTGCTTCATTGACTACACTATAGCCTTTGACTGGTTGGATGAATCACAACAAACTGTGGAAAATCCTTAAAGAGATGGGAATACCAGTCCACCTTACCTGTCTCCTGAGAAGCCTATATGCAGGTCAAGAAGCAACAGTTAGAACCAGGCATGGAATTACAGACTGGTTCAAAATTGGGTAATAAATGTATCAAGGCTATATCTGTCACCCTGCTTATTTAACTTCTGTGCAGAAAACATTATGCGAAATGTCTAGATTGATGAATCACAAGCTGGAGTCAAGATTGCTGGAAGAAATATCAATAACAACCTCACATATGCAGATGATATCACCCTAATGGCAAAAAATGAAGAGGAATGGAAGAACCTCTTGATGAGGGTTAAGGAGAAGAGTGGAAAAGCTGGCTTAAAAATCAACATTCACAAAACTAAGATCATGGCATCTTGTCCCATCACTTCATGACAAATAGAAGGGGAAAAAGTGGAAACACTGAAAGACTTTTTGCGCTCCAAAATCTCTGGGAATGGTGGCTGCAAACACAAAATCAAATGATGCCTGCTCCTTGGAAGAAAAACTATGACAAACCTAGATAGCATATTAAAAAGCAGAGGCATTATTTTACCAACAAAAGTCTGTCTGGGCAAAGCTATAGTTTTTCCAGTAACCATGTATGGATGTTAGGCCGTAAAGTAGGCTGAGCATGGAAAAATTGATACTTTCAAACTGTGGTGCTGGAGAGACTCTTGAGAGTCCCTTGGACTGTAAGGGCATCAAACCATTCAATCCTAAAGGCAATTAACCTTGAATAATCATTGGAAGGACTGATGCTGACAATGAAGTTCCAATACTTTGACTGCCTGATGCAAAGGGTTGACCTATCGAGAAGACCTTGATGCTGGGAAATATTGAATGCAGGAGGAGAAGGGGGCAACAGAGGATGAGATTGCTGGATGGCATCACTGACTCAATGGACATGAGTCTGAGCAAACTCCAGGAAATAGTGAAGGACAGGGAAGCNCTTTGACTGCCTGATGCAAAGGGTTGACCTATTGAGAAGACCTTGATGCTGGGAAATATTGAATGCAGGAGGAGAAGGGGGCAACAGAGGATGAGATTGCTGGATGGCATCACTGACTCAATGGACATGAGTCTGAGCAAACTCCAGGAAATAGTGAAGGACAGGGAAGCCTGACACACTGCAGTCCATGGGGTTGCAAAGAGTCATACACAACTTAGTGACTAAACAACAATATTAATAGAAAACCTATCTTTTCATTCTCATATATCCAAAATTTTTAACAACAATCAACATGCATTCATGACAAAAACAAAAAAACAAAAAAAAAACTACACTTAGCAAACTAGGACGTCAACATAACTTCTTAAAATGCTTCCTCTGAAAAGCTTAAAGCCAATATCATTTTTAGTGTGAGAATTTTAGAAGCATATCCTAAAATATAGACATAATTCTTTAGCTATGCATGTAACAAACTTGGAAGTCACCACCCTGCCCTATCCACAAGTGAAAAGGTGAACATACTGAAAGAATCATCAGTTCTCCTTCAATGTATAAGAGGAGAGAGGACACAGGGCAAACCACTGCTCATAGTAGTGAGCAGAGAGACCAGTATAGACACAGAGTCAGAGCTTAGCTAGGCAGAGGCCACAAGCCAGAAACTGGTCCTGAAACCAGTGCCAGAGCAGGGAAAACCTGAAGCGTAACTGAGAGTCTGCATAGGCTCAGTATCAACAACTCTGATTATAAACTGCACGGGGAGCCTAGAATATTGTTAGATAAAAAAAAAACTACACTTAGCAAACTAGGACGTCAACATAACTTCTTAAAATGCTTCCTCTGAAAAGCTTAAAGCCAATATCATTTTTAGTGTGAGAATTTTAGAAGCATATCCTAAAATATAGACATAATTCTTTAGCTATGCATGTAACAAACTTGGAAGTCACCACCCTGCCCTATCCACAAGTGAAAAGGTGAACATACTGAAAGAATCATCAGTTCTCCTTCAATGTATAAGAGGAGAGAGGACACAGGGCAAACCACTGCTCATAGTAGTGAGCAGAGAGACCAGTATAGACACAGAGTCAGAGCTTAGCTAGGCAGAGACCACAAGCCAGAAACTGGTCCTGAAACCAGTGCCAGAGCAGGGAAAACCTGAAGCGT
Source organism: Oreotragus oreotragus (assembly GCA_006410675.1). Classification (NCBI taxonomy): domain Eukaryota; kingdom Metazoa; phylum Chordata; class Mammalia; order Artiodactyla; family Bovidae; genus Oreotragus; species Oreotragus oreotragus. The sequence goes on from SJYX01002548.1 coordinate 553,813, forward strand.
AACTGAGAGTCTGCATAGGCTCAGTATCAACAACTCTGATTATAAACTGCACGGGGAGCCTAGAATATTGTTAGAGTCATCTCCAGGTGGTCAACCAGATTTCCATAGTAAATATTAGATTAAAATCTCCTCTGACTCAGGCAGGAGAAGGACAAAAGAAACCATTTTGAAACACTCCAGAGCATTACGTTCTTAGCAAGACCTGCCCTCGTGAGAAACTACCAGACATAACTTTGCTTAGCTACTATCCTAACCTAACTACCCAGAAGGGAAATACCCAACCACAGATCCCGTGAGCCAATCTATCACAAATAAGAAAGAAGAAAAATGGGCCAAACACTTTAACAAACATCTCACCAAAGAAGATACACAGATGGCAAACAGGCATAAGAAAAGATGCTTCACATCATCCTTTGTCAGGGAAAAGCAAATGAAAACAATGAAATACCACTACATACCCATGATGAGTGACCAACATACACAACATGACAACAAATGTTGGCAAGGACACAGAACAGCAGCAACACCCATTCTGGTGGGAAGGCAAAATAGTACAGACACTTTGGGAGACAATGGGCCAGTCTTTTTTTTTTTTTTTTTTTTAATGAAACTAGACTACTCATACCATGCAATATCATGATCACACTCTGGTATTTACCCAAAGAAGCTAAAAACTTATGTCTATACAAAAATCATCCTGCAGATGTTTCTGGCAGTTTTATTCATAATTGTTAAAATTTTGAAGCAATCAATATGTGCTTCAGTAAGTAAATGGATAAGTAAACTGAGATACACACAGACAGTGGGGTACTATTCAGTACTTAAAAAAAAATAGCTAACAAGCCATGAAAAGACATGCAGGAAACAAGTGCATATTGCTAAGTGAAAGAAGCCCACGTGAAAGGCTACATGCTGCATGATTCCAACAATGTGACACTTTGGAAAGAGCAAAAGTATGGAGACTCTGAAATGGTCAGTGTTTGCCAGGAACTGGGCAGAGGGAAGGAGGAAGAGGTAGAGCACAGAGGAATAGGTAGAGCACAGTGAAACTACTCTGTATGAGAGGGAACTGGCAACCCACTCCACTATTCTTGCCTGGAGAATCCCATGAACAGAGGAGCCTGGTGGGCTACAGTCCATGGGGTCGCAAAGAGTCGGACACGACTGAGCGACTTCACTCACTCACTCACTCTGTATGAAATTATAATGGTGGACCCATGCCATTATACATTTTCCCAAACTAGAAAATGTACAACATCTAGTAACTAATTAAACAATGACCTCTGGTTAATGATGTGTTGACATAGTTTCATCAATTATAGCAAAAGTATTGCTCTGGGTGAGAAGGGTGTTATCAACGGGTAAGGTTATCCATCTACCTATGGATATGATAACCTCTGTATCTTCCTCTTAATTTTGCTGTGAATCTAAAATCACTCTAAATAATGGTTTAAAATCTAATTTAAAAAATAAACAATATTTTAAAAATTTAGATGCAATCAGTAGTTCACCCAGCACCAAATTAATAGATCTTGGGTGGAGGAAACAGATAGGAAGAGGAAACTCAATGCCCAAGAATTGGAAAAGTAGAAATAAACCTGTCATTATTGGCAGAAGACATAATTGTCTACACTGACTATCCAAAAGAAACTAAGTTATTAAAGTACAGTGAAGTGTCAGGATACAGGATAATTCAGAAATATATCAATTTAGATATTTTACCTCAGAAACAAACTGATAATTTTCAAAAGATACCATGTAGTATAGCAACAAAATGTACTCCTTGATTGGGAAGGAATAAACAAGATTTTAAATCATTTGTGGAGATAAGTAAAAATTTAATGAAAGTTCTTAGTGAAGACCTAATAAATGGAGAGATGCTTACAAATTAAAAAAAAAAACCCTAATATCGTAAAGATTTCAATTTTTCCAAATATATCTATAGAATGTATGTAATTTAAATAAAAAATCAAAAGTAATTTTTTAAAAGAATTTGACATCAAAATTTTGTTGGAAGAGCAGAGGGACAAAACAAACATAGCCAAAACATTTTCAAAAATAATTAATGAGGCAGATCTCTCCAAGATTTCAAGAATTATTATAAACGTCAAGTATTTAGGAAAGTATGATACTGGAATAGTGATAAAGAGATCAATGGAACCAAGTAAGAATTCATAAATACCTACATTCCTATTGGTGGCTCAGACGGTAAAGCATCTGCCTACAGTGCAGGAGACCTGGGTTCAACCCCTGGGTCAGGAAGATCTGCTACAGAAGGAAATGGCAACCCACACCAGTATTCTTGCCTGGAAAACCCCATGGATGGCGGAACCTGGTAGGCTACAGTGCCTGGGGTTGCAAAGAGTCGGACATGACTGAGCGACTTCACCTTCACTTACATACCTATTTGGGCTTCCCAGGTGGCTCACTGGCAAAGAATCTGCTTGCTAATGCAGGAGATGTGGGTTTGATCCCTGGGTCAGGAAGATCCCCTGGAGACAGAAATTGCAACCCACTCCAGGATTCTTGCCTGGAAAATCATATGGGCAGAGGAGCCCGGTGGGCTAGAGTCCATGGAGTTACAACAGAATCAGACATGACTGAGCGACTAAACAACAAATAAAGGATCAGAGTTTCAGAGAAGTTTAAATATGTATGGCCAATGCCTACATGCAAAGTAAAGTGCAGTATCATTATTAGATCACCCTGTCTGGTAAGTCCCCAGTGAGTGACCTTTTTATGACTAGTTTCTCAGACATCATGAGTTCTGGTTGTTCCAAACACTGGTGTTGTTGTTGTGTGTGTGCTCATTCGTGTCCAACTCTTGGCGACCCCATGAACTGTAGCCCGCCAGGCTCTTCGGTCTGTAGTATTTTCCGGGCAAGAATAATGGAGTGGGTTGCCATTTCCTTCTCTAGGTAATCCCTGATCCAGGTATTGAATCCATATTCCTTGTGTTTCCTGGGTTGGAGGGAGGTTCTTTACCAACACAGGCACCTGGGAAGCCCTGATGATGTTAACTGATCAATAAGATACATTTGGTTATGTGTACTCTTACATACTGCTGATAGTAGTATAAAGTGGTCAGCTACTTTGGAAATGCTTTCATCTTGCTTTGTAAAGCTGAAAGTATGCACATGTTATGATACAGCAAGTCCACACCTATGTATAATCCCCAGAGATACCTTGGCGCATATGCACCAGGGGATAGGTATACAATGTCCTCAGTAATACTGTGTGAAGTCATAAAACACTGGAAACAACAACCCAAATGTCCAGTGATAGAAAAATAGATAATAAATGGATAAATCACACTATATACAGCAGGGAAAAATAATTAGACAATATATGGATGAAACCTAAGACCATAGTTTAAATATATAAACTCAGTTCTAAGTAACTGTTATATAGTATACTATATTAATAAAGCTCAAAAAAGACTAAATAATGCTTATGAATGCATATATAGATAATAAAACTAATATTTCTAAAGCAAGGAAATAATGTTTACATGTGAGGAAGGAGGCAGGGAGCTGAATAGGCTGAGTACCAAGACTATTACCACAGTGTTCTGGTTGATACATTGAATAGTTGATTCACTATTTATCACTAGGCTTTATACTTTATATATGTGTAATACAATACTAAGTGGATCAAATAAAATGGTAAAAGACAACTAAGATGTTGTCTTAAAAAGATAATTAAGAAGAAGAATGAAGGAACAAGGATGGAGAGGAAATGGTGTAACTATCCATCATACCTCTGAACACGTGTTGGGGACAGAGCAGCGGTGAGGTGGCAGCAATGAACGCAACCCAGTAGTTCTTTCTTTGTCATAAAAGAAACACACAGGCATGTATGCTTCAGAGCATTACGAGGTGTGTTCCTGTTTTGTGTGTCATATGGCTTTGTGCTAGTTGAAAAGATTTAATAGAAATTGTAGGAAACACTTCTTTGTTGGGGGAGATCACTGTTCGCTTTTGAAGTGCCTTTATAACATTAGGAATACAATTTGGAACATGAAAAAAGTGTAACATATTCTACTAAGGCTCTAAAATAGCTATAATATGTAAGAAATACAAAACACAAGGTAACATTTTAACCCCCTGAGAAAGCAATTCTGTGAGACAAATGACTCGGTTTCTCCAACAAATAAAATGCAGAGTAGAAAAAGAGATTTATAGTTTAAAATCTTTAATTGTAATATATGGACTAATTAGACATTATTGGATCTTGATTCAAATAAAGCATAACAAAAAATTATCAAACAGAAGAAATTTGAGGACTCACTGATTAGTTGATGCATTAAATAATCACTTTTTCATTATTTTTACTTGTGATAATGGCAGTTCTCTTCTATGAGACCTTAGTTTTTAAGGTAAAAAATAACATACTTACAAGTAAAATAATGAAATATGGAGAATTTGTTTAAAAATAACTGTTAAAAGTGAATGGGTACATAAAAGTCAAATTGGTCATGAATTGATAGCTACTGAAGCTGAGGATGGATACACAGAACTTATTTATATTGTTCTCTCTGCAATATGGTCAAGATTGCCATTGGAACATGTTAAAATGAATAAAAACAAAATGCTTTTCTATATGTACTGTCTGTCCCATTTATTCCTTGATACATCCTTGTGAACAAAACAGAGTACTATTTACTATCTTTTTTTTTTTTTAAAGGAAAAATCCTGAGATCCAGAGAATGTAAGAGTCATGTTAAGTGAAGTTTACAATAAGACAGAAATGAAATACAATCCAGAGGCTACAGACTTTGTCCAAAGTCTTTCCACCACCTCTGAATCCACAGCATTTTATGCTACCAAGAGGTGATGTTCCAGATCATTACTTATAAATGAGATGAATACTCATGAAACAACTCTCTAAGCAATGCATTCTTAGACAGATAAATAGGAGTGTGCTGTAACCTTGTAAACAAATTCTAAAAATGAACAAGCCCTTGAGTGTGTGTGTGTGTTTCTTCACCTTTCCCCCAGGAGAAACACTTGTCAAAAATTGAATGAACTTTATTATTGTTCCATTAATAACTTCTCTGAATAAACGAATAAAAGTTACTGCTTCTAAAGGTAGTGTGCCATTTAAATTAATGTAGCACTTTTGGCACCATCTTCAGGTGCCAAGGGAACAGACAAAAAGGTAAACATTAGATTCTATGTGATTTCCACCACAGTTATAAAAAGGCTGGCCTCCTAGGGGAGAAGGGATGAAGTGAAAAAGAAATCAGGGTATGGCAGTAAATTTGATGGGGATGGTAGAGTGGGGAGGTAGAAATTAAATGCTCATTTTTAATTGTTCAGTGTGGTTTGTTTTACAAAATTTATAGTTTGTGAAAATACATTTCTATTTATCTTTTTTGTAAAAAGAAATAAATAGAAATGGGCAGAAATAAATACCCTTTTGTTGACAAACGTATGCCTAGCAAGACTGAATATTTATCAAGTATTAAAAGCCAGAAAGCTATAGAAATGGTAAAGAAAGCTATACAGAAAAGAACAAAAATTAAAAACAATTAAATATCCCATGGAATATCTGAGTTTTGTTATATCTTCTTATATATTTGTTATTTCTTGAAACTTGGTTTCATTTTTGGTTTATCACGGTCTTTCCACATAGTTTGTAAATACTGTGGTTAAACTAATAACCTTCCTTGTCAGCAGCTCAAGCCTGGTTCTCTAAAGCATTTTTAAATTTCAAAGTTAATTGAGCTTCAGAACAAAGTCATGCACAGAATTCTAATTTGCAGTGGAAAATCTGCACCATGCCTGATGATGTCTCCCTAGAGACAAAGCATCAGGTAGTTTTGTCAATCAAATCAAAGTCAGCGTGTTCCCTTCTAATTTATCATAGTTATTTATATGTTTACTTATGTCTTCAAGGGAGATTTGATTATGAATTATTTACTGTTGTTATTCCCTTTTAATGCACCAATCACCACATCAAGATCAATTTAGGACTGATGTCTGTAAATTTCCAGATAAAGAATAGTAAGCAATTTATGTGACAAATTAATGATACCATAAAGGAAGGGAAATTATTCTATATGAAATTCCTTCATCATCTCTCAAAATCTAGCAGTATTTCAAAGTCCAGTTCTTTATTCTCCTCCACAAATTCTTCTTTAATGATTCCTGTTGATACAGATAATTCCTTCTTTGATAATGAAATATCTCTCATCTCATACTTGTAAGATTTGGCCATAAATTGTTTTCCTTTACTTAAATTTCAAATAGGACTGCAAAGTCCTAGAGGAAAAGGATGATTCATCCATTTCTTTCAAGTAACTTGTATGCTGTTTTATCAGAATGCTTTGCACAATTACTGGTGCCAAAAATAGTTATTGGTGAATGTGTTGATTGAATGGCCCAGTGGTAGATTTCAATATTGATCCAAATTCTTAAACATCCCACTTATTTATACCATTTGCCATATAACTTTGAAGTGCTCTTTCAGGGCAAGAGAGGAGGCATAATATGCCTTGTCTGGACCTAGTCCACGTGACATGCATCAGCCAATACAAAAGTCAGCAGAGCTTTGAAATGAGCTGACATATTGAGGTTTATTTTCTTATTCTTCCACATCAGTCAGCTACCCATTAGATGTATGAGCAAGCCCAGGTAAGACCAGTAGAGCAACTGATGAGACCAATCCAGATGCATGAGCAAACAATACTTACTGCTTTATGCCACTGAGTTTCTGTGGTTATTTACTATGTAATACCACTCCAGTACTCTTGCCTGGAAAATCCCATGGATGGAGGAGCCTGGTGGGCTTGCGGTCCATGGGGTCGCTGGGAGTTGGACATGACTGAGCGACTTCACTTGCACTTTTTACTTTCGTGCATTGGAGAAGGAAATGGCAACCCACTCCAGTGTTCTTGCCTAGGGACAGGGGAGCCTGGTGGGCTGCCGTCTATGGGGTCACACAGAGTCGAACACGACTGAAGCGACTTAGCAATACTATGATGGTAATAGATACTAATACTATAAAAGTTACTGCTTCTAAAGGTAGTGTGCCATTTAAATTAATGTAGCACTTTTGGCACCATCTTCAGGTGCCAAGGGAACAGACAAAAAGGTAAACATTAGATTCTATGTGATTTCCACCACAGTTATAAAAAGGCTGGCCTCCTAGGGGAGAAGGGATGAAGTGAAAAAGAAATCAGGGTATGGCAGTAAATTTGATGGGGATGGTAGAGTGGGGAGGTAGAAATTAAATGCTCATTTTTAATTGTTCAGTGTGGTTTGTTTTACAAAATTTATAGTTTGTGAAAATACATTTCTATTTATCTTTTTTGTAAAAAGAAATAAATAGAAATGGGCAGAAATAAATACCCTTTTGTTGACAAACGTATGCCTAGCAAGACTGAATATTTATCAAGTATTAAAAGCCAGAAAGCTATAGAAATGGTAAAGAAAGCTATACAGAAAAGAACAAAAATTAAAAACAATTAAATATCCCATGGAATATCTGAGTTTTGTTATATCTTCTTATATATTTGTTATTTCTTGAAACTTGGTTTCATTTTTGGTTTATCACGGTCTTTCCACATAGTTTGTAAATACTGTGGTTAAACTAATAACCTTCCTTGTCAGCAGCTCAAGCCTGGTTCTCTAAAGCATTTTTAAATTTCAAAGTTAATTGAGCTTCAGAACAAAGTCATGCACAGAATTCTAATTTGCAGTGGAAAATCTGCACCATGCCTGATGATGTCTCCCTAGAGACAAAGCATCAGGTAGTTTTGTCAATCAAATCAAAGTCAGCGTGTTCCCTTCTAATTTATCATAGTTATTTATATGTTTACTTATGTCTTCAAGGGAGATTTGATTATGAATTATTTACTGTTGTTATTCCCTTTTAATGCACCAATCACCACATCAAGATCAATTTAGGACTGATGTCTGTAAATTTCCAGATAAAGAATAGTAAGCAATTTATGTGACAAATTAATGATACCATAAAGGAAGGGAAATTATTCTATATGAAATTCCTTCATCATCTCTCAAAATCTAGCAGTATTTCAAAGTCCAGTTCTTTATTCTCCTCCACAAATTCTTCTTTAATGATTCCTGTTGATACAGATAATTCCTTCTTTGATAATGAAATATCTCTCATCTCATACTTGTAAGATTTGGCCATAAATTGTTTTCCTTTACTTAAATTTCAAATAGGACTGCAAAGTCCTAGAGGAAAAGGATGATTCATCCATTTCTTTCAAGTAACTTGTATGCTGTTTTATCAGAATGCTTTGCACAATTACTGGTGCCAAAAATAGTTATTGGTGAATGTGTTGATTGAATGGCCCAGTGGTAGATTTCAATATTGATCCAAATTCTTAAACATCCCACTTATTTATACCATTTGCCATATAACTTTGAAGTGCTCTTTCAGGGCAAGAGAGGAGGCATAATATGCCTTGTCTGGACCTAGTCCACGTGACATGCATCAGCCAATACAAAAGTCAGCAGAGCTTTGAAATGAGCTGACATATTGAGGTTTATTTTCTTATTCTTCCACATCAGTCAGCTACCCATTAGATGCATGAGCAAGCCCAGGTAAGACCAGTAGAGCAACTGATGAGACCAATCCAGATGCATGAGCAAACAATACTTACTGCTTTATGCCACTGAGTTTCTGTGGTTATTTACTATGTAATACCACTCCAGTACTCTTGCCTGGAAAATCCCATGGATGGAGGAGCCTGGTGGGCTTGCGGTCCATGGGGTCGCTGGGAGTTGGACATGACTGAGCGACTTCACTTGCACTTTTCACTTTCGTGCATTGGAGAAGGAAATGGCAACCCACTCCAGTGTTCTTGCCTAGGGACGGGGGAGCCTGGTGGGCTGCCGTCTATGGAGTCGCAGAGAGTCGGACACGACTGAAGCGACTTAGCAATACTATGATGGTAATAGACACTGATAAAAAACCTAAAGAAAATATTTTTAAGAGCATTTGCAAAGAAGTAGAACTAGAAAAAGTTTTGCTGTAAAGTTCACTAATGATTTGTTTTAATTAAAGTGGGAAAGAGGTAGAATGTTTGAGGTAAGAGCCTATTTATTCATGCATTCATTAAAAAAAAAAAAACTTTCATCAAGCTGCTACATTGTGACAGAACCTGCAACTGGCACTAGAGACAAAAGAATAATGAGACACAGTTCCTATTCTTAAGTAAACCAACAATATGATTATGGTATGATATTTTGATTGGTGAACACTTTCACAGGTTTCCGTGGGAGCCAGACAGGGGCAAATGACTCAGGTCACAGGATTAGTTAAATTTTCCTGGAAGAAGTATTTGTTGAAATGTCATAAGGACTGTTGGGGAATCAGGGAAAGGTGAAAAGAGATCTGCCTAAACAAATACCCAGAGTCCCACATCAGCACATTTTGAAGGAGAGAAAATCACTGAGTATTCCAGAAACACCAGTCATATATATAGATGAGGACATTCAGGTAAAGCCTAGAAAATTAGGATTTTACTAGAAATAACCAAGAATCTGGACTTTATTAAGAAGGTTATGAGGACTGTGATTTTTTAAGAAGAGTGATATAAGGTCTGTGTTTTACAAAGATTGCTCGGGTGGAATGTATGAGGAAGGGCTGGAGTGGATAAAGGAGTCCAGGTGAGTAATAATGAAGATCTAAAGTAGGAACAGTGGACATGACAGTGTGAGATATTAAAGGACTAGAATCGCCTGGCAATGGGGAACAGCAGAAAGCCGTTTTTAAACAGGAGAGGAAAAAGTCCAAGATTTCTAGATTAGAAGAAATAGCTAATAGGGGGCAGATATTAAAAGAAGAGCTTGGAAAGACACAGAATGAGTTAAGTTTAGACACCGTGTTGAGATTCGGATATCTCCTCTATTTTGGAGGATTTCATAGTAAGTTGGGACCAAAGGAACAAGAGCTCTAAGTAGATATAGCAACAGAAATATGAGCATTATTAGCATAGTTAATTATAGCTGAAGCAAGAGCAAAATGAACATGCACAGTGAGACAAGGAAACAGTGAGGACCAATTCGTAGAAACCACCACCACCCTCATTTGAAAAGACCCTGATTCTGGGAAAGATTGAATGCGGGAGGAGAAGGGGGCGACAGAGGATGAGATGATTGGATGGCATCACCGACTCAATGGGCATGAGTTTGAGTAAACTCCGGGAGTTGGTGATAGACAGGGAGGCCTGGCGTGCTGCAGTCCATGGGGTCACATTGAGTCAGACATGACTGAGTGACTGAACTGAAAATGTAAGAAATAAGATGCATTTACGTTTGGAGTTTGGTTAAGTGGACTGATTGGAAGAATAGGGATCAGGGATATTGGTGCCACCAAGAGAGGTACCCAAGTGGTCTAAGTTGAATAAAGAAGAAAATACTCTCATAATGATGGGGTTTTTTTTACACATATGGGCAACATATTGAATACAAGAAAAGTTCTAAATTGTTCTATTTGACTCAGGAATGAAATGGGGTCTGAAATTTTGAGTTAAAGATTTCACTTGAATTATGTGGATAGTGAAGTGTAGAGGTAAAAGGTGAGTGTGACTGTCTTTGTACTGTGCATGCTAAGATACTTCAGTCATGTCCAACTCTGTGTGATGCTATGGACTGTAGCCCACCAGGCTCCGCTGTCCATGGGATTCTCTAGGCAAGAATATTGGAGTGGGTTGCCATGCCCTTCTCCAGGGGATCTTCCTGACCCAGGGATCAAACCCATGTCTCCTGCATTGGCAGGCGGGTTCCTTACCACAAGTACCACCTGGGAAGCTCATCTTTGTACCGTAACCCTAGTTAAATCAAGGGGAATATGTCCCTTGCAGCTAACATTTCTTGTCAATCTTCCCGAATATGGCTGAGTGGATTTTCCTAAACTGGTCATGGCAACATATTCAGTCCTACGTGTTCCTAGAGAACGCTGCCACTCCTCAGAGGAGGCAGTAGACTGCCCCTCCCCTTGAGTCAGGGTGGGATTATGTAACTGCCTCATAATAAATGTGAATAAAATGTGGCAGCAGTGACTTTGAGTGATTTCTAGGACTGAGTCATAATAGGTGACACTTGTATAACTTCATCTGATATCTATAACAACCTTCAAAACTAGATTCTACATCACCCCCTTCCCATCTCTGCAGTCTTGAGGCTCACGGAGCAAGATAACACAGGTGGTAAGAGGCAGAACTGGGATGACTTGTTGTGTAGGATTCTCCCCCAAACCTTTTTATAAGCCTAGGCTCTGAAAGCAGATTGCCTCATTTGAATCACAACTCACTCCAAGATACCATTTCTGCCAAACACTCAGAACAATACTAACACTTAAAACATTTTTCAAAAAATCTATGCTAAGATGGTGTTAGTTGCTCAGTCACGTCCGACCCTTTGAGACCCCATGGACTACAGCCCATCAGGCTCCTCTCTTCATGAAATTTCCCAGGCAAGAATACTGGAGTGGGTAGCCATTCCCTTCTCCAGGGGATCTTTCCAACCCAGGGATCAAACCTGGGTCTCCTGCATTGCAGGGAGATTCATTACTGTCTGAGCTAGCAGTGAAGCCCAAGCAGTTGTTTGCTGGAATCCAAGTGTTGTACGTATAGACAAGGAGTTTAGGAGATCACTGTGGAGGAAAAGAGGGTGAATCAGTTGCCAGAGTTCTTTTTCATGAATCTGTGCATTTATAAAGGCTGTTTCTTCTGCCTGGAATAGCTTTACAACCACCCATTTGCCTGTCAAACTCCTATGCCTTTTTCAAGTACCAGCTCAAATCTCAAGCACTATGAATCATTGCCTATGAATCATGTCAAATTAATTCCTCCAAGCTCTCTGATCTTATGGCATTTTATTCTCACCTTGACTACAGCATTTAACAGATTGAATTGTATCTATATTTTTACAAATACATCTCTCCATTAGACTGTGAGCTTCTCAATGCTTACCACCAAGTGCATTCTCTGTGGTAACCTCCATAGCATACAGAAGGCTTGCCATATAACCACTTTACAATATTATGCTTATTAAGGTCAGTAATACATAAATAAGCGATAGTCACCAAAGGAACATATAGGAAGGCATAATTAATTCTAAGAGAACATGGGGAGCGTCACATAAAAGGAGTCAGGCAAACCAGACCTTTAAGATGTGGAAGTTTTCACTAATCACAGAACTGGAAGGAGGGAAATCTAGGCTGAGTAAACCACAGAAGCAAAAGTACAGCATGGGAAGAGACCAAGGGGTGTGGATTAATCACTCATGAGTACATTCATTTAATAGCCATTCATTGATCACCACTCTAATCCAAGCTTTGTACTAAGTACAGGGACTAAAAATAAAATAATAATTTATTGTTCATACGCTCAAGGATTCAAAGTCATAACAAGAAAAATAAACGTGAAATGACAAAAATTATACAGAGTGGAAGTGTTCTTGCAGAACTATGAACTAAGCTATGGCTTAGCAGAGAGAACAAGCAGGGAAATCAGCCATGCCTGGGGGCTGAGATGAGGACAGTCACGGAGTGCCGTTTCACTGAGTATTTCAAGGTGAAGAATGGAGAAACGGATCTTCCAGAAAAAAATAAGGAACAACACGTGCAAACGCTTTTTGAAAACAACTTTATAGAGGGTCTTGTGTTCCTAGGTAAGAACACACACATTTATTTTGAAGGCAGTAGCAGGCCAGTAAGTTTTTAAACTGAAAAGATATATGGATGAAATTTACTTTAAGAGGAGATGATGCTAGTGAGTCTGCGACAGATACACCAGAAGGGAAATGCAGTGGAGGCAGAAATCAGTTAAAAGATTTCCAACAGTGCAAGCAAGAGGTGAAGAAAAGATAGAGAGGGATAGAAGGTGGAGACTTTAGTGTGGAAAACAAAGAACTAAGTGATCCGGAGAGGTGATATCATAAGTTTTAAATTTATTTAATAACTAATTAAAGCTTTTGAAGACAGAGAAACTGAGTAAATTTACATTGGCTATTTTAGGAGGCTGTTTCTTGTAGCAACATGAATGCTGGGTTAGAAAGACAAGGGACTAGAGGCAGAGAGATCTGTTAGGAAATGATTCCAAGGCCAATGGAAGAGACAAGAGCTCAAACTAGAACTGTGAAAGAGGGAATGAAAAGAAATCAAAAGAGAGGTCTAGAACTGATAATATAAAAGGTAAAAGGAAGCCAGTTTCTTCATCTACTTCTTCATTTGACACACAGCTTTTCAGATATGCCCCAAGGAGTGCCTGGTACCCCTTGATAGTGAGAATTCAGGGTGAACAGAATAAACATCCCTACCCAGAGCTTATGGCTTAGTGCAAAGAGAGATAATTTAAGCAATTAATTACTTGGAAGTAGTTTAATTACTTGGAAGATAATTTAAGCAATTAATTACATAGGAAGAGATGATAAATACTGTATTATGAAAGCAGGGGATGCTATGGAAATACATAGCCACATCTCTTAGTATAGTCTGGAATGTTAGGAGATGGTTATGTTTAGGCTGAAACCTAAAGTAAAAATAGGCATTAACCAGGCCAAATCCTTCAGATAAAGGGATTTGGGGGTAGGGTGAATGGTATATGGGTGCTTCCCAGATGGCAGCAGTGATAAAGACTTCACCTGCCAATGCAGAAGACGCGAGAGACGTGGGTTCAATCCCTGAGTCAGGAAGATCCCCTGGAGGAGGGCATGGCAACCCACTCCAGTATTCTTGCCTGGAGAATCCCATGGGCGGGGGAGCCTGACATGGAGTCACGAAGAGTTGGTCACGACTGAACACTCACGCACACAGGCAGTGGTGTATGAATGGGGCCTTATTTTAGTGAATGCCTGAGTTTAAAATTGAACAAACATTGGAGAACTGGAGAACACAAATGGAAGCTAACCTGGTCAAAATTCTGTAAAAGAGGCTTAATCAGATCAGTATGGAATCAGAAGAGGATTTTCTTTTCTATGTTTTGTTGTTTTAATTCACATATAAGAAAGCATACATATTATAGGTGTACAGTCAGTTCAAATAGTTTTTAAAAAAAAAAACTATACACCCATATAACTACCATCTTGGCCAATGCATAGAACATTTCTATCACCGTAGAAACTTCCTTCATGCCTCTTTCACATCAATCCTCCAGGGAACCACTGTTCTAATTTTATCAGCATAGCTTAGTTCTGCATGTTCTAGAATTTCATCTACATGGAAGCACACAGTATGATCTCTTTCCTGTCTGACCTCTTTCTCTCGACACAAAATCCTTGAGATTTATCCACTTGTGGTGTGTATCACTGGTGTGGTGCTTTATATTGCTGAATAGTATTCCACTGTATAAATATAAAATATATGTATTACATAGCCATTCATCTGTTGATAAATATTCTGACATTATTTTTAACAAGTCTCTCTGTGGAGATATCTTCTCATTTTTCTAGGACTGCTGGGCTATAGGCAAAGTGTGTTTTTAAGGAGATGCCAAACTTTTTCAAAGTAGTTGTTATCACTTTACTTTCCTATCAATAGTTATGAAAGTTCCACATGATTTCTAGCAGTAATATTTTTCACTCTCTTTAAATTTCTTTAAATGTCACTCTCTTTAAATAATTCTAGAGTGAGCTTTTGAGGTTTTACAATAGTTTGACGACTAATACATTTAAGCATTTCTCCATGGGCTTATTGGTATTTATATATTTATGTGAAGTGTGTTTTCAAGAGTTTTTGTTTGTTTTAAGAGAGAAAAATGAGGATACATAGAACATAAAGCCAAGCATCAGGACTTTCCTGGTGGCCAGCAGCTAAGAGTCCTCCTGCCAACGCAGGGGACACAGGTTCGATCCCTGGTCCAGGAAGATCCCAAATGCCTCAGGGCCACTAAGCCCACGTCCCACAAGTACTGAACCTGCATTCTAGATCCCTTGTGCCACAACTACTAAGCCCACGTGCTGCAGCTACTGAAGCCTACATTCCAGGAGACTGTGCTCCGCAACAAGAGAAGCCGTTACAAACAGAAGCCTATGCTGCTGCTGCTGCTGCTAAGTCGCTTCAGTCGAAGCCTATACTTTGCCATAAAGAGGAGCGCCCCTGCTCGTTGCAACTCGAGAGAGTCCAGCCCAGAAACACGGACCCGACACAGCCAACAATGAAACAGAATTTTTAAAAAGTGCCAAGAATCAATTATAAGAAAAAAGATGAAGATGTAGAAGACCAATAAAATTAAAAGAGTAAGCTCCTGATAAGAAGCACAGTGTATCAAAAGTATATCATTTATACTACCAGTACTGGATAAGTGACACACCTGCTTTTCAAATTATGTTGGTTAAGAGCTCAGAGACACTTGGTCTTTACTCCTGATAGTATACTTTCAGTAATGTCCAGAAAATCTTGGTTGATCACTTAAAATCGATCATAATCATTTTTATATTCTAGGTTAACCTTTCCAGATTTTGAAATTGCATGAAATTTTGTATATGTTCCCCCAGCATATAATTGTCCTGCATTTAAAAGGGGCCACTGTGGTTCCATGAATCCAAAGTGAAATATACAGTATGTGAAAGCATGATATAAATGAAATTAGCTATGCTATGTAGCTAAAATCAAGTGACTTTTCTAAATGTCAAAAAAAGCTTGTTTTTAAAGAATAAAGGAAGAAGGTGGTACACATAATTGATGTTCAATAAAACTAAATAAAATATTTCTCAAAAGCTAACAAAAGAATTACCTATACCACAAATTTAAAAATAAAAATTTTTAATCTCTGAGTTTCATGATAATTTAACACGCGCATTTTGCCATTTTCCAGTCAGCTTCTTAAAAGTTTTCAAATGAGTAATATGCTTTGTATAAAAACAGACAATATGAAATTTTTAATTTTTAAAATTGATGCCTGGCTATGATACCATAATTTAAATGTAAACCTAATCCATAGATGGTAGCAGTAAACAAAACAGAAGTGAAGGATTTGTTTCAGTTAGAGTTCACTTTCCTTGACATATTGAGTTGCCTCAACTACTCACCCACAACCATATCATATAATCAAATGTTCAAGTGTTACTTAAGGTGCTATTTTCAGCTATATGCAGTGGACCACAGAAAAATTAAGTTTCACAAGTACAAAGTTCGGCTGCTTTTTCATTCCATTCCTTCTGTTGCAAACAGTATTCCCAAAATCAAATGAATAAAGAAGAGAATTATAGTCTGTATTTTGGGATTGTTAAAGGTTTCTCTGTTTCTGACAGTTTGGCTTTCTTTTGTCATTTTCTCACTTAAATGTTGTAAACTCAGAAAGTGCTAAGCTAAGATTCTTTATGTAGTGTTACACATGCCATAAGACAATATTATTTTACCATGTCAAAGTTGTTTGCACCATTTGGAGCACATCTATCATCAAAACTCAATTAAATGGAGTCTGTCTATCTTCAACTAAAACAAACTGTTTACTTAGATTTGCTCAGTGTTTACTTCGCAAGAGGTAGAAGACCCAAATAGCACGGGAATATAGGTGTCTGGGGATATACCCGGGGTCAAAAAATTTAACCCAGAGAAGGAGGCCTTCTTCTTTGCTTGCAACAAGAGACTTTCTTTTTCTTTTGCTAAGTAAATGGCAGCATTATAATGCTATTCATACCTCACTGGTGTCCTAACAATCACTCTATTCACACTGAAAAGGGATATATTCTCTTTGTTGCAAAGTATTAAATTTGTCCCTAGAGATTAGCGTGTAGGCAGTTTTAAAGGATGAAACAGGATTAGATAAGGTTTCTTTACTGAGAAAGAGTTCTGAAACAGTGCAGCAGAAAACCCTCTTGCATTACTTGTACTGAAAAAAAAAAAATCCTTAAACACTTCAAATCACAAGTCACATTTATTAAATTATTAGTTGACAAAATGTTTCTTTGTGGAATTTTCTGAAAGGTAAGTTACAAATAGAAAAAAATTGACACTTGCCTTAATTGTATTTGAAATTTTATATCTTTGAAATCCCTCTAGGGCATTTATAATTTAAATACATTTTAAGAGATGATATAAAAAGATTATATTAATTGTAGCTACCTGCTCAAAGATTTAGAATGCTTCTGCCTTTCTTAGTGATATTTAGAAGGTGAAAACTATATCATACATCCACTGAAGTCAGCCAACATTTCTTAAGTGTAAAAGTGTCAACATTTTGTTGAGGGTAGTTCTTTAAAATACGACAGTGGTTCATTTGGGTTCCATTTACTTGTTTATAGTAATAACACTGTTTACCACAGGAAGACATGATTGAATATTATCATCAAGTTTACAAGAGAAATGCAAGATAGATTTTCTTCAGAAGGAAAAAAAATAGCCTGTAATAATATACTACGTATTTGGTAAATAATTTTAAGGCTACAGACATTTTCTAATTCATTGTAAAGCTGCTGTGTGATTGCATGTTAAAGTATTTGTGTGTGTGTCTTTATTTTACATGGTAGGGTAGATATTGAGTAAAAGCCTTTCTAGGCTACAGTAGTTTCTTTTGCTTTTGACCATTTATCCACTAGCCACGTGGAAAACTTTCATTTCAATAAAAAGGAAAGATTTGCAATTAGGACCCCTGATTTTGTTATAAGTCAAAAAAGAAACCCTTAATTTAAGGCTAAAGATTATGTTTCTGCTGTTATGTACAGATTTTAAAGCTTACAAGAGAAAAGAATTGGAAATATAAGATTTCTCCTAAGATTNACACAAAATCCTTGAGATTTATCCACTTGTGGTGTGTATCACTGGTGTGGTGCTTTATATTGCTGAATAGTATTCCACTGTATAAATATAAAATATATGTATTACATAGCCATTCATCTGTTGATAAATATTCTGACATTATTTTTAACAAGTCTCTCTGTGGAGATATCTTCTCATTTTTCTAGGACTGCTGGGCTATAGGCAAAGTGTGTTTTTAAGGAGATGCCAAACTTTTTCAAAGTAGTTGTTATCACTTTACTTTCCTATCAATAGTTATGAAAGTTCCACATGATTTCTAGCAGTAATATTTTTCACTCTCTTTAAATTTCTTTAAATGTCACTCTCTTTAAATAATTCTAGAGTGAGCTTTTGAGGTTTTACAATAGTTTGACGACTAATACATTTAAGCATTTCTCCATGGGCTTATTGGTATTTATATATTTATGTGAAGTGTGTTTTCAAGAGTTTTTGTTTGTTTTAAGAGAGAAAAATGAGGATACATAGAACATAAAGCCAAGCATCAGGACTTTCCTGGTGGCCAGCAGCTAAGAGTCCTCCTGCCAACGCAGGGGACACAGGTTCGATCCCTGGTCCAGGAAGATCCCAAATGCCTCAGGGCCACTAAGCCCACGTCCCACAAGTACTGAGCCTGCATTCTAGATCCCTTGTGCCACAACTACTAAGCCCATGTGCTGCAGCTACTGAAGCCTACATTCCAGGAGACTGTGCTCCGCAACAAGAGAAGCCGTTACAAACAGAAGCCTATGCTGCTGCTGCTGCTGCTAAGTCGCTTCAGTCGAAGCCTATACTTTGCCATAAAGAGGAGCGCCCCTGCTCGTTGCAACTCGAGAGAGTCCAGCCCAGAAACACGGACCCGACACAGCCAACAATGAAACAGAATTTTTAAAAAGTGCCAAGAATCAATTATAAGAAAAAAGAAGAAGATGTAGAAGACCAATAAAATTAAAAGAGTAAGCTCCTGATAAGAAGCACAGTGTATCAAAAGTATATCATTTATACTACCAGTACTGGATAAGTGACACACCTGCTTTTCAAATTACGTTGGTTAAGAGCTCAGAGACACTTGGTCTTTACTCCTGATAGTATACTTTCAGTAATGTCCAGCAAATCTTGGTTGATCACTTAAAATCGATCATAATCGTTTTTATATTCTAGGTTAACCTTTCCAGATTTTGAAATTGCATGAAATTTTGTATATGTTCCCCCAGCATATAATTGTCCTGCATTTAAAAGGGGCCACTGTGGTTCCGTGAATCCAAAGGGAAATATACAGTATGTGAAAACATGATATAAATGAAATTAGCTATGCTATGTAGCTAAAATCAAGTGACTTTTCTGAATGTCAAAAAAAGCTTGTTTTTAAAGAATAAAGGAAGAAGGTGGTGCACATAATTGATGTTCAATAAAACTAAATAAAATATTTCTCAAAAGCTAACAAAAGAATTACCTATACCACAAATTTAAAAATAAAAATTTTTAATCTCTGAGTTTCATGATAATTTAACACGCGCATTTTGCCATTTTCCAGTCAGCTTCTTAAAAGTTTTCAAATGAGTAATATGCTTTGTATAAAAACAGACAATATGAAATTTTTAATTTTTAAAATTGATGCCTGGCTATGATACCATAATTTAAATGTAAACCTAATCCATAGATGGTAGCAGTAAACAAAACAGAAGTGAAGGATTTGTTTCAGTTAGAGTTCACTTTCCTTGACATATTGAGTTGCCTCAACTACTCACCCACAACCATATCATATAATCAAATGTTCAAGTGTTACTTAAGGTGCTATTTTCAGCTATATGCAGTGGACCACAGAAAAATTAAGTTTCACAAGTACAAAGTTCGGCTGCTTTTTCATTCCATTCCTTCTGTTGCAAACAGTATTCCCAAAATCAAATGAATAAAGAAGAGAATTATAGTCTGTATTTTGGGATTGTTAAAGGTTTCTCTGTTTCTGACAGTTTGGCTTTCTTTTGTCATTTTCTCACTTAAATGTTGTAAACTCAGAAAGTGCTAAGCTAAGATTCTTTATGTAGTGTTACACATGCCATAAGACAATATTATTTTACCATGTCAAAGTTGTTTGCACCATTTGGAGCACATCTATCATCAAAACTCAATTAAATGGAGTCTGTCTATCTTCAACTAAAACAAACTGTTTACTTAGATTTGCTCAGTGTTTACTTCGCAAGAGGTAGAAGACCCAAATAGCACGGGAATATAGGTGTCTGGGGATATACCCGGGGTCAAAAAATTTAACCCAGAGAAGGAGGCCTTCTTCTTTGCTTGCAACAAGAGACTTTCTTTTTCTTTTGCTAAGTAAATGGCAGCATTATAATGCTATTCATACCTCACTGGTGTCCTAACAATCACTCTATTCACACTGAAAAGGGATATATTCTCTTTGTTGCAAAGTATTAAATTTGTCCCTAGAGATTAGCGTGTAGGCAGTTTTAAAGGATGAAACAGGATTAGATAAGGTTTCTTTACTGAGAAAGAGTTCTGAAACAGTGCAGCAGAAAACCCTCTTGCATTACTTGTACTGAAAAAAAAAAAATCCTTAAACACTTCAAATCACAAGTCACATTTATTAAATTATTAGTTGACAAAATGTTTCTTTGTGGAATTTTCTGAAAGGTAAGTTACAAATAGAAAAAAATTGACACTTGCCTTAATTGTATTTGAAATTTTATATCTTTGAAATCCCTCTAGGGCATTTATAATTTAAATACATTTTAAGAGATGATATAAAAAGATTATATTAATTGTAGCTACCTGCTCAAAGATTTAGAATGCTTCTGCCTTTCTTAGTGATATTTAGAAGGTGAAGACTATATCATACATCCACTGAAGTCAGCCAACATTTCTTAAGTGTAAAAGTGTCAACATTTTGTTGAGGGTAGTTCTTTAAAATACGACAGTGGTTCATTTGGGTTCCATTTACTTGTTTATAGTAATAACACTGTTTACCACAGGAAGACATGATTGAATATTATCATCAAGTTTACAAGAGAAATGCAAGATAGATTTTCTTCAGAAGGAAAAAAAATAGCCTGTAATAATATACTACGTATTTGGTAAATAATTTTAAGGCTACAGACATTTTCTAATTCATTGTAAAGCTGCTGTGTGATTGCATGTTAAAGTATTTGTGTGTGTGTCTTTATTTTACATGGTAGGGTAGATATTGAGTAAAAGCCTTTCTAGGCTACAGTAGTTTCTTTTGCTTTTGACCATTTATCCACTAGCCACGTGGAAAACTTTCATTTCAATAAAAAGGAAAGATTTGCAATTAGGACCCCTGATTTTGTTATAAGTCAAAAAAGAAACCCTTAATTTAAGGCTAAAGATTATGTTTCTGCTGTTATGTACAGATTTTAAAGCTTACAAGAGAAAAGAATTGGAAATATAAGATTTCTCCTAAGATTAAAAAAAAAAAAAAACTCTGTGCGTGCTGATGGCACCTTGTCATCTGAAAACCAGGAAACCTTCTGCATGCACTTTTCCTTCTTCACATTGCTGCCAGGTTATCAATCTTCCCATGGCACAGTTCTGCTTATGTCAGGCCCGGCTACAAACTATTTGTTGTTTCCCACTGTCTCCAGAACAAAATCCAGACTCTTTGGCTTAATGTTCAAAGCTTTCTACAATCTTTCTCTAAACTTCCCATTGCCACTTTTCTGAGTTAATTCTGTGCCAGGCTCATTGACACCCTCTACCTAAACACCCTCCACACTGTATCCTTAACAAGTTCCTAGATGTATCATGTGTTTTGGGACTTTCACAGCATCACTTAGGTTGTTCTTGCTCTCTATCCATCCTTTCAGTTTTCACATAGACTATTTCACCTTTCACTTGTGAGTATCTTAGTGCAATAAATATTTGCTGGTCTGCTTCTGATAAATACCACTGTGTGCACGCACGCTAAGTCGCTTCAGTCGTGTCCAGCTCTTTGCAACCCCATGGACCATAGCCTGCCAGGTTCCTCTGTCCATGGGATTCTATAGGCAAGAATACTGCAATAGGTTGCCATGCCCTTCCCCAGGGGATCTTCTGACCCAGGGATCAAACCTGCATCTCTTAAGTTTCCTGCACTGGCAGGCAGGTTCTTTACCACTAGCACCACCTGGAAGTCCCAAATAACCACTGCACTGGGCTATAATATGAAGATGTTCTGATGTAATGCTCCTTGCCTGAGTGGAAAGTCAGAGTCATGTTAAGGCAGCTTTGTTATTTCACAGGCTAATAAAATTACTATATTTGTTTCTGCTTGTTCAATGGTTCTGGAATGTTTTTAGTGTTTCTCCTGATTTCCACTTACCCTTTCTAGTTCAAAACAGAAATAAAAATGTTAACGATTTTTACAAATATAATTGATGTGAAATAACTGTAAGCGAGACTTCCCTGGTGGCTCAGGAGGTAAAGAATCTGCCTGCAATGCAGGAGATCCAGGTTCAATCCCTGGGTCAGGAATATCCCTTGAAAAAGGGAATGGATACCCACTCGAGTATTCTTGCCTGGAGTTGTTGTTATTCAGTGGCTAAGTTGTGTCCAACTCTTTGTGTTCCCATGGACTGCAGCACGCCAAGATTCCCTGTCCTTCCCTATCTCTCGGAGTTTGCTCAAATTCATCCCCATTGAGCTGTTGATCCTATCCAACCATCTCATCCTCTGTTGCCCCCTTCTTTTGGCCTCAATCTTTCCTAATATCAGGGTCTTTTCCAATGAGTCAGCTCTTTGTATCAAGGGGCCAAAGTATTGGAGCTTCAGCACTACCAATGAACATTCAGTGTTGATTTCCTTTAGGAGTGACTGGTTTGATCTCTTAGTCCAAAGGACTCTTATGAGTCTTCTCTAGCACCACAATTCAAAAGCATCAGTTCTTTGGAGAATTTAGCCGTTATATGAAAATAAACATCTGGAAATTTGCAAATACTTAGATACTAAACTAGATTTATTTTCTACATGTTCATCTTGATTTTGAGGTCATGGAAATAGAATCCTGTAGTTTGAGTTAAATTTTATCACTTTCTAACATTTTTATGAATACTGCCCACTTTTGCATATCTCTTCCTCAAATTACATTGTGAATATTCTGTATTAATTTGGACTATTTCTGGGAAAGTAACCTTTGACAACTTTTGAAAAACACAACTGAAGTGAATGAAATAAAAAATGAACAATTATTAGATGGAAAAGAGAAAGAAAAAGATTTGAATAAATGAGTATCAATCATTATAGAAAAGTAATTGCTTTTTCACTTTCACACTCACAGGACAATATTTACTGCGACAAGGAAGATCCTGCCATGAGACGGCTCAGTGGGATTACTGGGTTGTTGAGGATAATGACACTGTTGTTTTTTCCTCCAGATTTAAGACTTCAAGAACCATGGAACTATAAGGGGAAAAGTCCTAACATAATACTACTTTCAACACTTACACTTCAGAGTTTCTGCTCAGTTTTGCATTTGAAGAGAAGAAAATTATGCTAAAGTAATATGATAAATATATATATATGCTTTTCACTTCAGAGCTCTCAGAACCAAATGTACAATGTCTCCTACTGTGATCCTGACATAGCCACCTTAGAGATGAGGAAACCTCCACTCAAAAGCCTTGCTCAAGTTAACAGAGTCAGCTTACGGTAAATCAAGCCTATAATTCAGCTAGTTCCACATCTCATCTGATTTCTTTGTCTTGAAGTATATTTGAAGGCCTCTTTGACTAGGCCAGATGGATGACTGGATTTTGGATTACACATTTTTTTATGTAGTTTACCACGGTTTAGTTTTCCAAAGAGATTTTTGGTCAAATCGAAGATAGTTCCGGCAGGCATGCTACTTGAAATTTGTATATAATATCAGTTGATCCATCCAGTTGATTTTGGAATGCAGCATCAAATTTCAAAGTAACAAATTGAAAATAAAGAATAGAGAGAGGACTACTACGTTCACTGAAATGCTTTTCCATCATCCAAAGGCTTTGATGGACACTATTACTTTTATAATTCTAATAGCAGCTAACATTTATTGGGTGTTTCCAATATGCCACACATTGTGTTCCTTACATACACACACACACACTTATTTTATCACCTCAGGGAATACAAAGGGAAGCATTTGGGTGGTAGAGTGGTAAAGAATCCTCCTGCCAATGCAGGATGCAAGAGATGTAGGTTTGGTCCCTGGGTCTGGAAGACCCCTGAACAGGAAATGGCAACCCACTCTAATATTCTTGCCTGGAAAATTCCATGGACAAAAGAAATCTGGCAGGATCCATGGGGTCACAGAGAGTCAGACATGACTGAGGACATATACACACACACACAAACAGGCTCAGAGAACTCACGTGACAAATCCAAATTCACACTGTTGAGATCTGAGATCCAGGTGTTTTATGTACCTAAAACTCAATTTTTTTACTGCTTTAAACTACTAAACTAATACTATACACCTTTTAAATAAGCTGGTATATGTCAAAAATGTTTGTATTATCAGAATATTAAACACTACATTTTATCTCTCTCTTTCAACCTTCTTAACAACTATTTGAGAGTAGGTATCATCATGTCCATTTTCCTGTGAGAATAAGAAAATTTTGGAAAGTTACACACTGTCCTCAAGACTACTTGGTTAACAAGAGGCAAAAACAGGTTGTCAGCCTAGGAAGACTGTCTTCATCCATTACTCTGTACTGCCTGTCATGATCTCCTTATCTGTAGGAACACATAGCTATTCTTTAGATGCATTAACCAGGAGAGTAGATGTAATGTATTGTAACAGATGATCCAGAATTTCAATGCCTTACCACAGATAGCTACTTCTCATTCATAGCCTCTGTCCTTTGTAGCTGTGTCTTTGTAATGAATGTGTGTAACAGGATCCAGGGCAGCCACTATCCATAACTGGTCTCATGGCAAAGGGGCAAAAACAAAAAACAAAACAGAGGCATAGACAATCATATGCTGGCTTTTAAACTTCTACCTGGAGGTTATATGGCCACTCCTGAGTCCTGCCAGGTGAGGATAAATAATCCTTTCTTGGTGATTGGCTCCCTAGAGACAGAAATCTGACTGTTTGGAAATAGCTCACCTAGTATCTGGTACAGTACTGCCAGGATATGCATATCCATGCATAAAATGACAGGATACAAGTGTGTTTTCTTGATTGTGGCTCTTCAAACAACCTCAGATCTTAGACTACCAGAGGAAAAGACACAAGTTAGTGAGGCAACTTTCATGAATAAAGATATAAAAACCATCTGATGGGATAATATAACATTCTTCACTAGTATAATTTATAGCTGTAAATTTACAATTTATAGCCTAAGAATTTATTTTACTGGGGAAAGGGGAGTTGCATTTGTAAGAAGATACTGAATAAGGAGAGTAGATATTGTCAGATCCTGCTGGTAAGTGGACAGATATCTACTGCATTGTTTAGGGTAGGAAAAAAAAGCAAAAAATATAAATAAGCAACAATACAAAATGGATTACATTGTCTATAAATGGAATTCTATTGAGCAAAGCAAAATGATCAGAATGTAATAGTACAGAAACTACTAGTGATAGAGTAGGAAAAAAATCAGGTTATAAAATAATATTATTGTATAAAAAGCATATATTAGAAAAATCACCAAAATGTTCAGTTTTCCTTGATATTTTTTTAGAAATTTCCTTTTTTTCTTGGAGCAGTTCAAGGAAAGGGTAAATTCATAAATTTTCTATACTGAATACTTAATACATTTCAAAAGAAACTAACATATGAATTAAAAAAATAAAATTTTAAAACATAAGTAATAGCCTGTGAAGTCCAGTAAATACTAAATAAAATTATTTTAATAATTAAAAACAAAGAGTTAAATTCAGATAACTTAATAATCTCCCAAAGCAGTTAAGAGACAATTAGTGATCTTTCATAATCATTTTGATCACTTCCCACTGAATATTTGACTCACATTTTACTCCGTCCTCAGTCTCATCTTCAATACAAAGGCTTACATAATCCCCCAACACCTACTAACTCTGAGCTCCACATCAGTTTGGAAATGATTTCTTATTTTCTCTCCCACTAAACTAGCAACTAATTGGTAGCACGGGAGCAAGCCTATTCCTCTTATTATCCTCCAGCTAATATTCCTGACTCTGGACTTCTCCATGGCCATCTGTCCTCCACATTGCAGGCAGAGTTTCTCTGATGAAATAAAAATTGAAATGATAAGTTTTGAAAATTCTTTACTTCCTTATTAGTTAGCTTATTGTAGGTTTTGCTTTAGTAACAGATAATCCCTAAATCTCAGGGGCTCACAAAACTTATCTTTTTTTCCTCCTGTTCAAGTCAGCTGGGGAACAGCTAGGACTCTGGTCCCCCCATGTTTTTTTTTATTATTATTATTCTAGAATTCTTAAGGGGAGAACAACTCTTCTCTATTACATTGGGGAACAAGTAATGGTAGCATCATGCAATAACTTTTTTTTAAATATTTACTTATTTATTTGGCTATGCCAGGTCTTAGTTTCATCATACAATTCTTTTGTTATAGCATGCAAACTCTTAGTTGTGGCATGTAGGATCTAGTTCCCTAACCAGGAATCGAACCAAGTCCCACTGCATTCAGAGCTCAGAGTCTTAACCACTGGACCACCATGGAAGTCCCATGCAATAAACTCTTAAAGCTTTTGCTTAGATGTGATGTAAATCACTTAGGCTCATGAAAGATTCTACAAGAGTGTCCCGTGGCCAAGTCTTGATGTCAGTGATGCAATGACTAATATAATTCTGTCCCAGAGAGGGACTGCAAAAAATTAAAAACAATAATATAATCTGCCACCAAGACAGGTAATGGTAATGCCTTCTCTTCATACTTTCATACAGTTTTTACAGACATTAATAGTTGAAATGAGGAACAATGAGTAGGAAATCGCTAACTTTTACTTCCTAATATAATGAGTATTTGTTTGCAAGAAAATTAAAACAATTTAAAGTCCAATTTTGAAGAGAATCAAATAAAAGATTGTAAGTTTCTGTTTAGGTCAATTTGGCTTGGCAAATTGAACCTGGGCCACATAATCAGCAGCAGTATATTTTTAAAATTGATGAAATGCTCAGGAGCATTCTAACCGTCCAAGGAATAAGCATGAATTAATATCTGTTCAATAATAATTATCTGAGCTATAACATATGTTTTGGGTACATCAGACCTATTTTTAGGTGAACATTGAAGAGCCAGATAAGTCAATAATGGTTGATGGCACAATCTACATTTTCCAATGCCAAGTACTGCATAGATGTATTATTTTTCTCAATGGAGTCCAGGAAGAACCCATAAAATGTTCAACCTAGTGCCTTAGGCATTTTCACTTGGGCTGTATTTATTGGTTCTTAATTGCCAGAATATTCCCAACAATTCAGATACTTTTTCTTAAAAATGTGGCAAAGCTTTAATTTTACTGATTATGTTCCTTGATTCTCTAGAGGGCTGAGGTCTTCTGACTGAATGTTAAATCCAAAAAGCAACTATTCAGCAAACTTTACTAATGCAAAAAAAAAAGTTATTTAAAAAACTAGTCACAGGAATATTTTTAAGAATTCAGTTTTACTTCATTCAACTGCAGTAATTTGATCTAGGTTTAGGCTAGAAGACAACTTTAGAAACTGGTTTTAAAGAATGGATAAAGATTATTTGTAATTACCATATCAATTGTTTGTTTATGGAGATGCTGCCAAAGTATTAGGAGTGCTTGAGAAGAGTTTCTTTTCTTAAATATATTTATTTTACAGTTTTATTTACATTTACTAGCCTGGCAAAACCTTTCATCTATGAAAGACACTGGTTTCCATGTAATTGAAAAAATACAAGCAAAGCTGTTATTTTGCATCACACAGACAAAAGAAAAAATACTCAGTTTCTTTCAGAATCTGAACATTTAAAAAAGAAACCAATTTAAGAAACATGCTTATATGTAGAAAAAGTCTTTCTTTCTATGTTCCTTAGTAAAATATTTGCAAGGAATGAAAATCTATGTAAACATATATATACATATATATGTATGTATATATATATACACACACACACAGACATATATAGAAATAGAGAAAGAGAGAGATACAATTATATACAGTTACATGTATAGTTGCAAATACATATATAATTATATATGTATGTATGCTTATATAAATATAGATGATATAGATATCATTATAGATATAAAGTAATTTTAGGGTTTTTTTTCTTATAGTTAAGCATTAGAGCTTCATCAGTTTTCCTTTCCTGGAAAGGCTGTACAATATGTAATGTACAGTTTGGGAGAAATGCAAAATACAGGGTACACAGTGCTCTGAAACTGCCTACCCTGGGTAAGTAAAGGTAGATCAGACAGCTAAACTGGGCTTTGCAGATAATGCCACAAAGGAACACCAGTCTCTAAAAGCTAATCTTACCCTTGATTATGCTCAGCAAAGTTTCTCACTGTTAGAATGTATATTGACAAAATATCAAAAATTGGTTGCCACATCTCATGTTGACAGTTTTATTTGTATTGATATATTAGAGACAAAAGCAGTAAGAGATTTGCCTACAAGCAACACTATATCCTAAGCTCGTGCGCCCATGACGTCTCTCTCTCACTTGGTGAAGATACGAGAGAGAGTGCTGCCACGGTACTTGGTACAATTTACTGATATGCACAAAACAAAGAGAGTGCTTTTAATAGTTCTGAATATCATATTCCACATTTCAACAGAAATCCAAACACTGAAGGCAGGCCACAGTTGACACAAAAGACTTCATAATCTCCGTTGTGAATAATTAAAGTAATACTTAAAGCACTCAGGTTAATTCAGAGCTTTGTTTGCGCTTCTATTTTAGTTGTAAAAGTGTGTCAGTTATAAGAGTACCAAACTCATATGTGTTTGCTGACTCGGTTCAATGGATGATACTGCCTAGAATGATCACTTTGAATTGAAATATGCTTAACTGCACTTCAAGTTTTAAAACAGCAGTGTTTTTTAGGCAAGGTGAACACATGATAACAGTCATTCCATAGTTGTAAATTTCTTAAGTTAATAGTTGTATGTTACAAACAGTATCAAGTATAAGCCAAACTTTTTATATTTTCTGCATTAAATGTGAACTGGGTTACTGTATAATTTCAACATATGACATCCCGCTTCAAAATTATTTTCCATAGGCAGTTATTTATACTTTTAGGCATTTTAATTTCTTGAATTAAAGGACGCAATGTAGGTAAAGATATTCCTATATTTTCAAGTTCTCTTTTGATTGGTAAGGGACAGTGCAGGCCCATCTGTTTTGCAGCAAAGAAAGCCCCAAACCATCTGTGTAGAACCACATGCCAGCTAAAACACAGAGATATGCACAGTTTTTTTGTTATGAAAAATTTTGCAGTGTTTTTTTCTGTATTAGTGTGAATAAATTAGCAACAACTAAATTAAAGAAATCTTTAGAGAACATATTAACTTTCTAGTGCCTACAGTAAATTATATTCATTTAGAAATGATGAAAGTTGCATTGTCCCCATATGAAATTTTCCTTACTATTCTGAATTTGATACAGAAATCACTCATCATCTGCAAAGTAAAATAGCTGCATTGTTGGGAATGTAAGTTCATTTTATGAAATTTTTTGATTGAACAGTTCTCTGACTTTCAAAGAGTAAATAATTGTGATCTTTTTGTTCATCTATAAAAAGTACCACAGTGAGATGAATAGTATAGTTATAATTTGTATATTATGAATATTACATTATTTGTATAATATCTAGAAACTATAGTGCATGAAAATATTTTGTGGCATATTTTAAAGAAGTTCTTGTTTTCCCATTTCCACTGAAGCAAACTGCTAAAGTATTGTTTAGAGTCTACTGCAGTAATTGAAAATATAAATTAACTGCTGGTTTTAGGGAGTCAAAAAGAATACCGAGTAGTAGATTAAATGCTAACTACATTGTATTCTAAGGCACTAAAGAATTACATTAATATTTTTAAATAAGTTCTAAATCTAAAATATTTCACACAGTACTTTATACTGGTCCTTTTGGCTACACAAATTTGGCTTTCCAGGCCATTTATTCTCAAAATCAGTAAAAACCCACACAGGCCAACAATCTCTGAAAAAATCAAAAACATCACTTCTTCTCGCAAGTCCTCTATCTTTACTCTGCCTTAGTTTATACATGGTTTCTGTTTGATGAGTTAGAAAATAACAAATAACAGAGATATGTGCACATACAGCAGTTCCTTAATGCATAGTAAGTATTGATGAACTATGTCACTTACTCTGACGGAGACCTTTCCTTTTATGTTTTACAGTGGTGTTGAAAATGCTTATTATCTGTTTGAAAAACATTAAAAGCTTTAAATTCAAGCAGCTCATTTTTCATTTTGTTAATTGCATAACATACTAATGTTGCACTAGGTTGTTTTTTTCAGTGGTATAATGATGCAACAATATTTACATACCAACTCTGGTTTTCCTTTAATGGTTTCTATAACAAGATCATAATTTCCTTTAGCGTAATCACTGGCAGATTTATTTGGCGTCCCATCTTCACTCTGCTCTGGCTTTGGGGGGCCTGGGAGAGAGCACATACTTTCCCTTTCCCCACTCAGTACACTCTGCTCCTGTGTAGATGTGTCAGGTCTGGGCTACACTCCTGCCAGACATCCATGTTTAAAAACCTTTTAGGATGCAGTATCAGTGGAAATCAACTGATTCCTCTGAATTCTGCCCCAGAGCTTTAACAAATTGGTTTAGCCACCATAATTTTACTGTATAGTAATGTTATAAATTTGTGAAAGATGGATGACTGGAGGAAATCTTCACTGAAAATTTTACTGAACCAGTTTCAATAGATTCATAGGAGAGATGACATTATGAAAAAGAGAGTTATGGTATTCAGGGGTTTCTATAATGCACTGTTAATATCAAGGCTGACTTTGAAAACAGCAGTTTCTACCCAGAGCTCTATGACACTGCCTCAGAAATCCCTGTAACCTGTCCTTCACCTTGCCATGCTTTCCATCACTGTAGCTAATGCCATGGAATACTATAAATTCATCTTCTGCATTTTAAAAAATTTTCCCACATAGAACAATAATAAGGTGTTAAGATATGTCTGGCTATCTTGCTCAACATGCCTTGAGAGCAGATGAAAACACCATAACATGATGTTCCAAATTTAGCTCCATTTGTCCTGCATGAAGAAACAAAATCAAAAAACAAAAAACAATTTCAAGCTGTCCCCTAAATGGAGCCGATTTCAGAAAAAAAAATACCATTAATCAGAGCATTACAGATTGGTGTGACTTGTTCTTTGGATGACATTGTATGAGATAACTTCACCTACCTCTCATTCTGTTTGAGAGAGTTTGTTAAATGTCTAGGTTCTTTTCAGTAGGGAGTGACCTGTTTTAAACCTCAGGAACAGCAGACATTTGAAAAGAAAAACTCTTCACACATGATCGAGTTGGGTAAAGCTGTGATTTTCTGCTTGGCTAGAACACAGTCTATGATTCAGTTATAAGGTTAATCAATCTGAACTAAAATGTATAGGGATATACATAAAAGATATACATCAAATGTAATCCTTAATGTCTTGGGAGGAGCATGTATTTATATGTCCTCATAGTGATGACTCAAGCTAATTCCAGTCCTATCATGAGATCTCTAAAGGCTACCTTCTGTGTTGTTAATTCACTTTGCTGGGAGATGTCCCTTCCTGAAGAGTAGTTAGAAATATGCATTGAAACCTATGGCATAGGCTTAAAAAAAACCTTTGCATATTAAAAGCTAACAGAATGATTCATGGCTAGCAATAAATGTAACATATTTAATAAAAAATGTTCTTGTAATAATTGAAATTCGGAGCAGGATTTATTTCAATTAACTTGGGAAGCAAAATAAATATTTAACTTATTTATCATTTCATAATTAAGATCTATCATTTAAATGAGATGCAATTAGTTTTCTCTCTTAAATGAAATGAGGCACCATGTAGTGTGGGCCAGGGCTGTTATTTCACTTTACTCTTCCAAGGGGCCATTTGTTTTTGAAGGTTTTTCTTTCTTTTTTCCTTTTTTTTTGGTGCTTTTAATCTGCTCAAAAAAGTGTCAAACTCAACTGCTCCCATACCTGAACAGTCGAGACTTTCTTCTATTTTGTAATGTATGTCTGCTTATTAAAGTCTTCAAGACATCCTAGACTTAGGCAAACAGTGTCCAAATGTACCATATTTAGCTTCTATCTCAAAATCTCCCGAGCTGTCAATTTAGGTGTTAAAGAGACCATTTGTAAAGCTTGGCTGGGAATTGCCATTATTGACTGGAATGTGTGTTTATCATTACATTCAATGATGAAAGTGGAACATGGAGCATATGAATAAATGTCAGCAGATGTTTCTTTTAAATGGCCTGATTTCAACCTCCTGTTGTTTGTCTTGAATACAAATATTAAAAAAGGGAAAAAAGGCAGAATTTTTTATGACATAAGTGCAAGGGTAGTTAGATTTTTTGAAAAACAACAAAAATAGTGGCTAGAATATCAGACTGAGGGAGTCAAGTAGAATTAAGAGTTAGTTGGTTATGCTCAGATACTCTTATGGGCTTCTAAGTAGATTTAGCAAAAGGAGGTTTTCCGTATGTTGTTATAGCAAAATCCAACCTTGCGGAATTTTTATATTTAACAGCTGCTACTAATGATTGTTTTATTAAAAAAAAATAGCTGAATTTGATTACAGCACAGAGGGTGTTCAACTTGGGTTAAGGGTCTTCAAAAGTCTGGATCTCTTATTTGAAGATGATGAACGAAAATATTCAGGGGCAAATGGACACAGTTTCCTTTTAAATTCTTATTTTGAAAGACAGACAATGAACACAGAAAGCATATTTTACCTATTGTAGTGAGGGGAAAATCCAATGTAAATTGTAGTGAGGGGAAAATCCAATGTAAATTCAGTGGTATATAAATAAAACAGACATTTTAGTTGGAAAGACAGACAGACTCATCTTTTGTTCACTTCTCTAGCAATTTCTGAGAATGTGTCTATTTAGTGGGACTCTTGTGGTGCTTTGGGGGCTGTAAATATTTGGGTGTCATTTTAAGGGTATAAAATGACTAGAGACAAATTCTGGGTGGGATTTAAGAGATGGAAATGTAACTTTAGAAATCAGGCACTCATATTAAATTTCCAACATGATTGGTCTAAAATACTCCAGAGAAAATTTTCAAATATTATATGTCTTGTAACAAAATTGTTCAGAATTTGTCACCATTTCCACTTTATTTAAATGAGAATAATTTGTACTTCAGATTGTAAGGAGCACTACAGGCTAATGCTTACGTCTGTCAAAAACATAGAACTTTCAAAGCCACTGAAGTTATGAGAAAAGCATGTTCCAAGCTTCAAAAAGGGCAATAACTCGGGGTCGGCTTTTATCCCTGGCTTTCATTTTGGTAGCAGGATTGTTTGTAGCCACTGTTAGTGGTGGGCACAGATATTGCATACACAATTAGCCATTTTCTCTTAGTTTTGAGAGTATAAATGCCTAATTGCTTGTGCAATTAAAGGAAGCACAAATTTTCTGCCTGTAATATAGAAGGCTAGGGTGGAATGTAAATTAAAACCATTAGTGTAATTTTCTGACTTGTATATCAACAAATTATATATGTTTCTCCTATATGTTTGGTATTTCTGTGGTATTGATGGAAAAGCTACCATTTAAAATGAGATGTGCTCTTATATAATGCTTAATTACAGAGAATTAATTCTCATATAATGCTTAAGACAGAGAACATTTTGACAAATCATGCTAATCAAAATGTCAACTTTAATATTTAACAGTCAAACCTTTAATAATACTTTTTTAAAAGGAATTAAAGTATTGCGTTTGTTTACTAAAGTTTTCTGGTGGAATAATGTAGTATTTATTTTAAAATCCAAAATTGAATCTAAATCTCCTTTTTCATCATTGGCACATACTCATCTTTGGAAATCACAAATAGCAAAAACTACACTTACTTAGGGGCTTCCCTTGTGGCCCAGCTGGTAAAGAATCCTCCTGCAATGTGGGAGACCTGGGTTCGATCTCTGGGTTGAGAAGATCCCCCAGAGTAGGGAAAGGTTACCCAAATCAGTACTTTGGCCTGGAGAACTCCATGGACTGTATAGTCCCTGTCTCTTATACACATCAGATGTGTATAAGAGACAGGTGTAGAACCACATGCCAGCTAAAACACAGAGATATGCACAGTTTTTTTGTTATGAAAAATTTTGCAGTGTTTTTTTCTGTATTAGTGTGAATAAATTAGCAACAACTAAATTAAAGAAATCTTTAGAGAACATATTAACTTTCTAGTGCCTACAGTAAATTATATTCATTTAGAAATGATGAAAGTTGCATTGTCCCCATATGAAATTTTCCTTACTATTCTGAATTTGATACAGAAATCACTCATCATCTGCAAAGTAAAATAGCTGCATTGTTGGTAATGTAAGTTCATTTTATGAAATTTTTTGATTGAACAGTTCTCTGACTTTCAAAGAGTAAATAATTGTGATCTTTTTGTTCATCTATAAAAAGTACCACAGTGAGATGAATAGTATAGTTATAATTTGTATATTATGAATATTACATTATTTATATAATATCTAGAAACTATAGTGCATGAAAATATTTTGTGGCATATTTTAAAGAAGTTCTTGTTTTCCCATTTCCACTGAAGCAAACTGCTAAAGTATTGTTTAGAGTCTACTGCAGTAATTGAAAATATAAATTAACTGCTGGTTTTAGGGAGTCAAAAAGAATACCGAGTAGTAGATTAAATGCTAACTACATTGTATTCTAAGGCACTAAAGAATTACATTAATATTTTTAAATAAGTTCTAAATCTAAAATATTTCACACAGTACTTTATACTGGTCCTTTTGGCTACACAAATTTGGCTTTCCAGGCCATTTATTCTCAAAATCAGTAAAAACCCACACAGGCCAACAATCTCTGAAAAAATCAAAAACATCACTTCTTCTCGCAAGTCCTCTATCTTTACTCTGCCTTAGTTTATACATGGTTTCTGTTTGATGAGTTAGAAAATAACAAATAACAGAGATATGTGCACATACAGCAGTTCCTTAATGCATAGTAAGTATTGATGAACTATGTCACTTACTCTGACGGAGACCTTTCCTTTTATGTTTTACAGTGGTGTTGAAAATGCTTATTATCTGTTTGAAAAACATTAAAAGCTTTAAATTCAAGCAGCTCATTTTTCATTTTGTTAATTGCATAACATACTAATGTTGCACTAGGTTGTTTTTTTCAGTGGTATAATGATGCAACAATATTTACATACCAACTCTGGTTTTCCTTTAATGGTTTCTATAACAAGATCATAATTTCCTTTAGCGTAATCACTGGCAGATTTATTTGGCGTCCCATCTTCACTCTGCTCTGGCTTTGGGGGGCCTGGGAGAGAGCACATACTTTCCCTTTCCCCACTCAGTACACTCTGCTCCTGTGTAGATGTGTCAGGTCTGGGCTACACTCCTGCCAGACATCCATGTTTAAAAACCTTTTAGGATGCAGTATCAGTGGAAATCAACTGATTCCTCTGAATTCTGCCCCAGAGCTTTAACAAATTGGTTTAGCCACCATAATTTTACTGCATAGTAATGTTATAAATTTGTGAAAGATGGATGACTGGAGGAAATCTTCACTGAAAATTTTACTGAACCAGTTTCAATAGATTCATAGGAGAGATGACATTATGAAAAAGAGAGTTATGGTATTCAGGGGTTTCTATAATGCACTGTTAATATCAAGGCTGACTTTGAAAACAGCAGTTTCTACCCAGAGCTCTATGACACTGCCTCAGAAATCCCTGTAACCTGTCCTTCACCTTGCCATGCTTTCCATCACTGTAGCTAATGCCATGGAATACTATAAATTCATCTTCTGCATTTTAAAAAATTTTCCCACATAGAACAATAATAAGGTGTTAAGATATGTCTGGCTATCTTGCTCAACATGCCTTGAGAGCAGATGAAAACACCATAACATGATGTTCCAAATTTAGCTCCATTTGTCCTGCATGAAGAAACAAAATCAAAAAACAAAAAACAATTTCAAGCTGTCCCCTAAATGGAGCCGATTTCAGAAAAAAAAATACCATTAATCAGAGCATTACAGATTGGTGTGACTTGTTCTTTGGATGACATTGTATGAGATAACTTCACCTACCTCTCATTCTGTTTGAGAGAGTTTGTTAAATGTCTAGGTTCTTTTCAGTAGGGAGTGACCTGTTTTAAACCTCAGGAACAGCAGACATTTGAAAAGAAAAACTCTTCACACATGATCGAGTTGGGTAAAGCTGTGATTTTCTGCTTGGCTAGAACACAGTCTATGATTCAGTTATAAGGTTAATCAATCTGAACTAAAATGTATAGGGATATACATAAAAGATATACATCAAATGTAATCCTTAATGTCTTGGGAGGAGCATGTATTTATATGTCCTCATAGTGATGACTCAAGCTAATTCCAGTCCTATCATGAGATCTCTAAAGGCTACCTTCTGTGTTGTTAATTCACTTTGCTGGGAGATGTCCCTTCCTGAAGAGTAGTTAGAAATATGCATTGAAACCTATGGCATAGGCTTAAAAAAAACCTTTGCATATTAAAAGCTAACAGAATGATTCATGGCTAGCAATAAATGTAACATATTTAATAAAAAATGTTCTTGTAATAATTGAAATTCGGAGCAGGATTTATTTCAATTAACTTGGGAAGCAAAATAAATATTTAACTTATTTATCATTTCATAATTAAGATCTATCATTTAAATGAGATGCAATTAGTTTTCTCTCTTAAATGAAATGAGGCACCATGTAGTGTGGGCCAGGGCTGTTATTTCACTTTACTCTTCCAAGGGGCCATTTGTTTTTGAAGGTTTTTCTTTCTTTTTTCCTTTTTTTTTGGTGCTTTTAATCTGCTCAAAAAAGTGTCAAACTCAACTGCTCCCATACCTGAACAGTCGAGACTTTCTTCTATTTTGTAATGTATGTCTGCTTATTAAAGTCTTCAAGACATCCTAGACTTAGGCAAACAGTGTCCAAATGTACCATATTTAGCTTCTATCTCAAAATCTCCCGAGCTGTCAATTTAGGTGTTAAAGAGACCATTTGTAAAGCTTGGCTGGGAATTGCCATTATTGACTGGAATGTGTGTTTATCATTACATTCAATGATGAAAGTGGAACATGGAGCATATGAATAAATGTCAGCAGATGTTTCTTTTAAATGGCCTGATTTCAACCTCCTGTTGTTTGTCTTGAATACAAATATTAAAAAAGGGAAAAAAGGCAGAATTTTTTATGACATAAGTGCAAGGGTAGTTAGATTTTTTGAAAAACAACAAAAATAGTGGCTAGAATATCAGACTGAGGGAGTCAAGTAGAATTAAGAGTTAGTTGGTTATGCTCAGATACTCTTATGGGCTTCTAAGTAGATTTAGCAAAAGGAGGTTTTCCGTATGTTGTTATAGCAAAATCCAACCTTGCGGAATTTTTATATTTAACAGCTGCTACTAATGATTGTTTTATTAAAAAAAAATAGCTGAATTTGATTACAGCACAGAGGGTGTTCAACTTGGGTTAAGGGTCTTCAAAAGTCTGGATCTCTTATTTGAAGATGATGAACGAAAATATTCAGGGGCAAATGGACACAGTTTCCTTTTAAATTCTTATTTTGGAAGACAGACAATGAACACAGAAAGCATATTTTACCTATTGTAGTGAGGGGAAAATCCAATGTAAATTGTAGTGAGGGGAAAATCCAATGTAAATTCAGTGGTATATAAATAAAACAGACATTTTAGTTGGAAAGACAGACAGACTCATCTTTTGTTCACTTCTCTAGCAATTTCTGAGAATGTGTCTATTTAGTGGGACTCTTGTGGTGCTTTGGGGGCTGTAAATATTTGGGTGTCATTTTAAGGGTATAAAATGACTAGAGACAAATTCTGGGTGGGATTTAAGAGATGGAAATGTAACTTTAGAAATCAGGCACTCATATTAAATTTCCAACATGATTGGTCTAAAATACTCCAGAGAAAATTTTCAAATATTATATGTATTGTAACAAAATTGTTCAGAATTTGTCACCATTTCCACTTTATTTAAATGAGAATAATTTGTACTTCAGATTGTAAGGAGCACTACAGGCTAATGCTTACGTCTGTCAAAAACATAGAACTTTCAAAGCCACTGAAGTTATGAGAAAAGCATGTTCCAAGCTTCAAAAAGGGCAATAACTCGGGGTCGGCTTTTATCCCTGGCTTTCATTTTGGTAGCAGGATTGTTTGTAGCCACTGTTAGTGGTGGGCACAGATATTGCATACACAATTAGCCATTTTTTCTTAGTTTTGAGAGTATAAATGCCTAATTGCTTGTGCAATTAAAGGAAGCACAAATTTTCTGCCTGTAATATAGAAGGCTAGGGTGGAATGTAAATTAAAACCATTAGTGTAATTTTCTGACTTGTATATCAACAAATTATATATGTTTCTCCTATATGTTTGGTATTTCTGTGGTATTGATGGAAAAGCTACCATTTAAAATGAGATGTGCTCTTATATAATGCTTAATTACAGAGAATTAATTCTCATATAATGCTTAAGACAGAGAACATTTTGACAAATCATGCTAATCAAAATGTCAACTTTAATATTTAACAGTCAAACCTTTAATAATACTTTTTTAAAAGGAATTAAAGTATTGCGTTTGTTTACTAAAGTTTTCTGGTGGAATAATGTAGTGTTTATTTTAAAATCCAAAATTGAATCTAAATCTCCTTTTTCATCATTGGCACATACTCATCTTTGGAAATCACAAATAGCAAAAACTACACTTACTTAGGGGCTTCCCTTGTGGCCCAGCTGGTAAAGAATCCTCCTGCAATGTGGGAGACCTGGGTTCGATCTCTGGGTTGAGAAGATCCCCCAGAGTAGGGAAAGGTTACCCAAATCAGTACTTTGGCCTGGAGAACTCCATGGACTGTATAGTCCACGGGGTTGCAAAGAGTCAGACACAACTGGGCAACTTTTACTTTCACACTTACCTAGACTGGAAACTTGCCTCAGCCATTACTGCATCCTCACCAGATACTTTCGGTAAACAAGCACTCACATTCCATCCCTGAACACACTTTCCACGTTCCTTCAGTTCAGTACTTTGCATAACCTCTTTCTATCATAAACATAAACTGTAGTTTCCCCTCTAAAGAACCATAGGTCAGGCCATAGTCATCTTCCTTCACCTTCTTTTCCAAATTCTTTCCCTTCTACTTTTTTCTGTCCTGGTTTTCTACTTCCTAATATGGGTGCACATGCAAACCCTCACACTAATATGTCCGTGACACCTATTTCAGGACTCATCTTCACCTACAAAACTATCAGTACTTGACATACGAAATATAAAATGCCTATTAATTAACTCTATCTCACTTAACTATGCTTAACCATGATTGAAATTATGCTCTAAGGCTCTATTATGATAAAAAATAATTATTAACTAGTTGAAGAGTTCCTTGATCAGAAGGTGAAAGGACCTGAGAAATGCTGGGATTTCATCATACCTCATACATATGTCACATAAGGAAATAGGATCCTGAGCAGGCAAAGGTGCCCATGCTGTGTTTGGCAGGGAAAGAATAAGAATCTCTTCCATCACTTTGCCTCTACTCATGAGGCAGAATATGAATTTATTCCCCAGGTTATTCAATGCACCATGGGCCAAATGGCATGGTACTAACCCTTTCTGAACTTCTATTTGCTATCCCAAGGGTCTCAACCTAGCTACAAAAGCAGGCAAGGCACAGCGGGCATGCCTTCACAATGCCTTATATACAGAAGACATGGGATAGGAGTGTCTCAGGATTGAACTGAATTAATAATGTTGAATGATAAGAAGTTGCATTTAATCCACAAAGAGGGAAAAAAAAAAAAA
>SJYX01002550.1:8101-39530 GCA_006410675.1 Oreotragus oreotragus
AAAAATAAAGTCTACCACTGTTTCCACTGTTTCCTCATCTATTTGCCATGAAGTGATGGGACCAGATGCCCCTTCATAATTCAGTTAGCAAGTTTACCATAAACAAAGACATTGTATGAGGGTTTTGGTTTCTGCCTTGCACAAAGAACCTCTGCTGGAGTGAGCAGAGGCTGAGATGCAGTCTGCCCTCAACCCACAAGCTGTGAGGCTGCAGCCACTTGGGCACTTTGTAATTTTTACAAAGGAGTGGTATGTGCTGAGGGCTATACTGATAGTAAAATGAAGAACTGGAGAATTGGGAGTCTTTCACATAGAAGAAAAACAAACAACAAGATATGTGCTTTTCAATCAGAAGGCTCCTCCTAAAACCAAGAACTATTTAGGATACTTTTAAAATTATGCTGGGAAATTCCAGTCAGGACAGCTTTGCAACTTCAAGTTCTGACACACCCCTGCTACCCCAAATGTGTAACAGGGATAGGTTTGGTTTTTAAGTGAGACAAAGAAGTCACAGTCAGACTCCAAAACAAGACCAACATGTCTGTGGACAATAAATGGAAGGGAAATACAAGCTGATGAGCGGAGCTAGAGCTGTGGCAAAGCAGTGGGCAAGACTGGGAGAGAAAAATTGAAAGATTAATGGAGAGATGAACCAAGGATCAGACAACCAGAAGGACGTGGGGAGGGAGATGGTACAAAAGGTAAAACCAAAACTCTTGACTAAGTGACGAGATAGGCCAACAGTCACTGAGCTGGCCCAGCATGTGGAGGTTCTGTGACCTCTGGCAGGAAGTGGAAGCATGACAAAACTTGCAATAATGTTAGAAAGGTATATTGTTAAATATGTATGTTAAAATGTTAAGGGTAACCATTAAAAGGAGGGAAGTGTAATCTTTAGCTTCCAAACAGCAGATGAGTTGAAAGGAAAGTTTATCAGTCTATCAGACACAGGGAAGGAACAACATTAAAGAAGGTGGAAAGACACAAAATAGGCAGCAGAAAGCAACTCCAGCTCAGAAGTGCTCACAATGCAACTCACTATTAAAACACAGCGTGTGTGTGTGTTAAGAACATCTGTGCTAGTTACAAAAAGCATACCTGAAACAAAATTACACAGAAAGGCATAAAATGACATGACAGAATAACATATATCATATAATATAAATGTAATATATAAATATGTATTTATAATAAATTTTTTTTCTATCACTTCTTTTTAAAACTGTCTATAATGACAGATGATAGAGAAATAATCAGGCAAACATCTAGCCAAGACAAAGCTGGTATATCAGTATTTGGATTAGATAATTAGAAACTAAAGGGAAAAGTAAAAAGAAAGATCATTTGAAACCCAATATAATAGTGATTAGAACAACTGATCATGAAAACATAAAAAT
Organism: Oreotragus oreotragus; assembly: GCA_006410675.1. Taxonomy (NCBI): domain Eukaryota; kingdom Metazoa; phylum Chordata; class Mammalia; order Artiodactyla; family Bovidae; genus Oreotragus; species Oreotragus oreotragus. Next base: position 9,499 of record SJYX01002550.1, read on the forward strand.
CATAAGTTATACATCTAACAGCAGAGCCAAAGATATATAGATATAGATAAAGCAAAATTAAGAGAATGACAAAAAGAATTTGGCAAATATATGATCATGGTGGATGATATTAACAACCTCAAACAGAAACTGATAGACCAAGCAGACCAAAGGTTAGTAAAGATACAGAAGATTTAAACAGCCAAGTTAAGAAACTTGATCTAATGAATATATGTAACCCAGCACCAGCACAGAATATACAATCTCTTCAAGTAAACATAGAATATTTATAGCAACAGAGCATGTGTTAGGTCACAGAGGAAGCTTCTACAAATTCAAAGAACTAAGCATCATATATGCCATGTTCTCCAATAGTAAAGCAATTAAATTAGGGAGAAATAAAAAGATCCTCTTAAAAAGAAGAAGAATCACTGCTAGAATAGTAAGAAACAGAATTCTGAGAGATATGTAATTAAATCCCATTTCAATACATGCTTGCTGTATGTCCTTGGTCTTGGAGTACAGAATGAAGCAGGTCAAAGCCTAATCAAGTCCTGCCAAGAGAATGCACCAGTCATAGCAAACACCCTCTTCCAACAACACAAGAGAAGACTCTACAAATGGAAATCCCCAGATGGTCAATACCAAAATCAGATTGATTATATTCTTTGCAGCCAAAGATGGACAAGCTCCATGCAGTCAGCAAAAACAAGACCAGGAGCTGTCTGTGGCTCAGATCATGAACTCCTTATTGCCAAATTCAGACTTACATTGAAAAAGTGGGGAAAACCACTAGACCATCCAGGTATGACCTAATTCAAATCCCTTATGAATATACAGTGGAAGTGAGAAACAGATTTAAGGGACTAGATCTGATAGACAGAGTGCCTGATGAACTATGAATGGAGGTTCATGACATTGTACGGGAGGCAGCAATCAAGACCATCGACAAGAAAAAGAAATGCAAAAAAAAGCAAGATGGTTGTCTGAGGAGGCCTTACAAATAGCTCTGAAAAGAAGAGAAGCAAAAAGCAAAGGAGAAAAGGAAAGATATACCCATTTGAATGCAGAGTTACAAAGAAGATCCAGGAGAGATAAGAAAGCCTTCCTTAGTAATGAATGCAAAGAAATAGAGGAAAACAATAGAATGGGAAAGACTAGAGATCCCTTCAAGAAAATTAGAGACACCAAGGGAACATTTCATGCAAAGATGGGCTCAATAAAGGACAGAAATGGTATGGACATAACAGAAAGAGAAGATATTAAGAAGAGGTGGCAAGAATACACAGAAATATACAAAAAAGAACTTCACANTATATATATATATATATGACAGATTACCAAGACCTATGGTATAGTACAGGGAACTATGCCCCCAATTTTACAATAACCTATAAGGGAAAATAATCTAAAAAAGAAAAAGTATATATATACACATATACATATATACACATATACACATACTATATATAACTACTTCACTTAAAAAAAGAAAAGCTATATGATCCAGCATTTCCACTTCTGGGAATATACCCCCAGAAATGAAAATAGGCACTCAAACATACTGTACACCTGTGTTCACAGCAGCATTATTTGCAACAGTCAAAAGGTGAAAACAATCCAAGTGTCCATCCATGAATGAATGGACAAATCAAGGTGGTATATACATAAAATGGAATACTATTTAGCATTAAAAAGAACCAAAATTCTGACACATGCTACAATATTAATGAAGACATACTAAGTAAAACCAGACACAATAGGACAAATATGTGATTCTAGTAATAGACATACCTAGAATAGTCTAAATTATGAAAAGTAAAAGTCAGTCATGTCTAGCTCTTTGCAACCCCATGGACTATATAGTCCATGAAATTCTCCATGCCAGAATACTGTAGTGGGTAGCTATTCCCTTCTCCAGGGGATCTTCCCAATCCAGGGATTGAACCCAGGTCTCTGACATTGCAAGCAGATTCTTTACCAGCTGAGCCAGTCTAATTTATAGAGAAAGAAAATAAGAACAGAGGATATCAGGTACTGAGAGGGGAAAAATTATGAGTTAGGTACAAAGTTTTAGTTTTGGATGGGTAGTGGTGAGCGTTGCACAACAATCTGAATGTACCTACTGCACTGAACTATGCTTAAACTTAGTTACATATGGTTTGTGTGCTCAGTCGCATCCAAGTCTTGGTGGCCCCATGAACTGTAGCCCACCAGGCTCTTCTGCTCCTCCAGGCTCCTCTTTCCATGGAATTTTCTAGGCAAAAATACTGGAGTGAGTTGCCATTTCCTACTCCAGTGGGTCTTCCCAACCCAGGGATCGAACCTGTGTTTCTTGTATCTCCTACATTGGCAGGCGGATCCTCCACTACCAGCACCACCTGGGATATATGGTTTACCATAGTGTAAAATGTCAGTCTTTATCCAAACCAAGATTGTAAGCATGAATTGTGATTGGAATTATAATTGGTAGTTAGAAGAAACCTTGCCATAGACAAACTCTAGTCAGGCTTCTCTGAGCCTTCTTATTAATTTGGCCTCAACCTTAGCATACAAAAACTGCATAAGTGATGTCTGTTCACAACTTCTACCCATTAAAAGAGTTGGAAAAAACACTAGAATAGTTGCTACCAGCTCAAAGCTGCATCTCTAGGATGATGACTCCATCTCCCTTAAGTTCCCACCTGGGAAAGCTCAAGGCTGCCAGAAGAATTTACTGTTTGTTGCAACCAACACCTGAAGATAGGACTCCTATCTCTAAATCTCAATGAGATGATAGAAGCTTAACTCTGATAAGTGCCAGGTAACAGACAAAGACGACAACTATATTAACCAACCCACTTTTCCACTTTTTGTAAATTTCCACTACTTTGACACTACTCAAGCCTCCACTATACTTTCTCTCCATTTCCTCATTATCCATTTAAAATAACCAGTTGCTTTTGCACAAATTGAATTCAGTTCATGCTGAAGTTTTTTCCCTATTGTAATAGTATTACTGAATATAATCCTTCTGTCTTTAACTAGTATCTGATTTTATTGTTGACTGTGATAAAGTGCATTGAGGGTAGCCAGACAACTTTGTTTCAAATACCAGAACCTAGGAGCAGAACCTAGGTAAATCATATACCTCCTTTGTATCTCATTTCAGTCATGGGAAAATAGGAATAATAATAGTAGGCTTATAGACAGGACTACATGAACTAATCCACGTAATTAACTTAAAATAGTGCCTGGCACATACTGAAGGCTACATGATGGTTTTACTTTTCACAATCACTGTTCCTGAGCAACTTGTTTCACAGGAACTGGTAGGAAACTGACAAAGGAGTAAATATTTGTAACATTTATGTAAAACAATGGGTTGTATTAAAAAGTTCTTATGAATATAAAAATTGAATGTTCTGATCGAAATATTTGCAAAACTCAGGTAAAGACAACTCATAACAAAACCAAAGTTTGTCAATAAATACATAAAAACATATTTAACTCATAACAAAACCAAAGTTTGTCAATAAATACATAAAAACATATTTGACCAAGCGAAAGACAAAAACACAAAATCTAATTAAAACAAACAAAAATCCAGCAAAGAGATATCATTTGTCTCCTATTAGGCTGACAAAGAAGAAACAGTAAAACCAAAAATTAAAATATCCATCATTGGTGAGTGTGTATGAAAACGAATACTCATGCTTGGTTTATTAACAAATTATGTTTTATTTAGTGAGTAAAGTTCACTGACTAGAAAAAATGTCCACAACACAATGATGAATGAAAAAAAAACAGATTGTGAAACAGCATGTAAAATGTTGTAGATACATCTGGTTGGCAGTATTTCACGGATGCAAAAAATGATTTAGTTTCTTCTATTATTTGAAATTTTATAAGCATTTTTTAACTGAAAAAAAAATTGAAAAACAAGAAAAATTCCTTAATCTTAAGTAGTAGATGAAGAGCAAAAGGAGCTTTTAGGACTGAAGCAGTACCTGCAAGAAACTCACTTCCCCAGGATTATGTAGGAGGAACATTGGCAAATAACATTGTACTGGAGTTCACTTAGTAATTTACTAATGTCCTTATAAATGCACCAAGAGAATTAACTGGTCTTAGCAATACCCTCTTCGAACAACATAAGAGATGACTGTACACATGGACATCACCAGATGGTCAATACCGAAATCAGACTAATTATATTCTTTGCAGCTGAATATGGAGAAGCTCTATACAGTCAGCAAAAACAAGATAGGGAGCTGACTGTGGATCAGATAATGAACTCCTTATTGCCAAATTCAGACTGAAATTGAAGAAAGTAGGGAAAATCACTAGACCGTTCAGGTAGGACCTAAATCAAATCTCTTACAGTTATACTGTGGAAGTGACTAACAGATTCAAGGGATTAGAACTGATAGACAGAGCGTCTGAAGAACTATGGATGGGGGTTCATGACATTGTACAGGAGGCAGTTATCAAGACCATACCTGAGAAAAAGAAATGCAAAAAGGCAAAATGGTTGCTTGAGGAGGACTTACAAATAGCTGAAAAAAAGAAAAGAGGCAAAAGGCAAAGGAGAAAAGGAAAGATAAACCAATATGAATATAGAATTCCAAAGAATAGCAGGGAGAGATAAGAAAGCCTTCTTATGCGATCAGTGAAAATAAATAGATGAAAACAATAGAATGGGAAAGACTAGAGATCTCTTCAAGAAAATTAGAGTACCAAGGGAACATTTTGTGCAAAGATGGGCACAAAAAAGGACAGAAATGGTATGGACCTAACAGAAGCAGAAGATATTAAGAAGAGTTGGAAGTAATACATAGAAAAACTGTATAAAAAAGATCTTAAAGACCCAGATAGCCATAATGGTGTGACCACTCACCTACAGCCAGACATCCTGGAATGTGAAGGCAAAGGGACCTTAGGAAGCATCACAACAAACAAAGCTAGTGGAGAGAATGGAATTCCAGCTAAGCTATTTCAAATCCTAAAAGATGATGCTGTAAATTGTTGCACAAACTCAGCAGTGGCCACAGGAAGGGAAAAGGTCAGTTTTCATTCCAGTTTCAAAGAAATCAATGCCAAAGAAAGTTCAGACTACTGCACAATTGTACTTATATTGCATGCTAGTAAAGTAATGCTCAAAATTCTCCAAGCCAGGCTTCAACAGTACATGAACCAAGAAATTCCAGATGTTCAAGCTGGATTTAGAAAAGGCAGAGGAACCAGAGATCTAATTGCCAACATCTATTGGATCATAGAAAAGGGAAGGGAATTCTAGAAAAACATCTACTTCACTTCAGTGATGATGCCAAAGCCTTTGACTGTGTAGATCATAACAAATTGTGGAAAATTCTTCAAGAAACGGGAATACCAGACCACCTGACCAGCCTCCTGAGAAATCTGTATGAAGATCAAGAAGCAACAGGTAGAACTGAACATGGAACAATGGACTGGTTCCAAATTCGGAAAGAAGTATGACAAGGCTGTGTACTATCACCCTGTTTGTTTAACTTATATGTAGTGTACATCATGTGAAATGCCAGACTGGAAGAAGTACAAGCTGGAATCAAGATTGCTGGTAGAATGACCAGTAACCTCAAATATGCAGATAACACCACCCTTATGGAAGAAAGCAAGGAAGAACTAAAGAGCTTATTGATGAAAATGAAAAAGGAGAGTAAAATAGCTGGTGTAAAACTCAACATTCAAAAAAACTAAGATCATGGCACCCAGTCCCGTCACTTTGTGGCAAATAGATTGGGAAACAGGGGAAACTGTGACAAACTTTATTTTCTTGGGCAACAAAATCACTGCAGATGGTGACTGTAGCCATGAAATTACAAGACACTTGCTCCTTGCAAGAAAAGATACGACAAACCTAGACAGAGTATTAAAAACCAGAAACTACTGTGCCAACAAAGGTCCATCTAGTCAAAGCTATGGTTTCTCCAGTAGTCATGTACAGATGTGAGAGTTGGACCATAAGGAAAGCTAAGCCCTGAAGAATTGATGCTTTTGAACTGTGGTGCAGGAGAAGACTCTCGAGAGTCCCTTGGACAGTAAGGAGATCCAACCAATTCATCCTAAAGGAAATCAGTCGTGAATCTTCTTTGGAAGTACTGATGCTGAAGCTCCAATACTTTGGCAACCTGACACGAAGAACTGACTCATTAGAAAAGACCCTGATACTGGGGAAGATTGAAGGTGGTAGGACAAGGGGATGACAAAGGATGAGATGTTTGGATGGCATCACTGACTTTATGGACATGAGTTTGAGTAAGCTCCAGTGCTGGGAGCCAGCATGAGGAATCCTGCCTGTGGCAAAGGTCATGAGGAAGGAGTCTTGACATTAAGCAAAAGCGGGATCAAGCTTCAGGGGTCCCCCTGGAGATTCTTGAGCATCTACCTCCAAAACCAGAGTCTGCCTGCTTTACTGTGTTATGCTTTCCACCTACTCTTCTGACATTAACAGGGGGCTGTCCCCCCACCACCTTTTTCTGGAAAAAGTTAATTTAGAGCTTTTAGATAATAAGTCTCCTGGGCATAATAAGAGTGTTTCAATCCAAAAACCCCTCTGATGGCTTTCTAGCCTGCCTGCCGGACTCTTACAGCTGTGCATGTGATTGTTTGTGGCCTTCCGACCACGAGAGTCACAGGAAGCTTAAAACATCCTAGGAATGTAGGGGCTTCTGAGGAGTCAAAATCATTTAGAATAGGACCGATTAAGGGTTTCATTTGTTGAGCCAATACTTGCTGCCAAATTTTCATATCTTATTTGTAGATATAGTTGGTAAGTAGAAAAAAACAGGTAGTAGCCCTGGTATTAGCAACATTAGATCTTTGAGTTAAGTACTTTCTTTGTTATAACCCACTGCATCTTTGTTCTACAGTAATGTAACTTTATTTAGTACTTTGAGGGTGATGCAGATTAAGAAAAAACACTTCAAGAGAAAATGAGTTTTCTGGTTGATAGACATTTATCTAGGAAAAGAGCAATAAAAATGTTAACAGGCCCCCTGGCCAGAAGATGATGTAAAACCACCTAAGGCCTTTTGTATACAGGAAGGTATGCAAAAGGAAAGCCTGGTCTCAATAAGGGTCAGGACTGCTCCCCCTGCATAACTCTGCATATTCCATTATTTCTTTATATACAACTTGGGGTATATAAGCTGCTTTTGAAAATAAAGTTATGGGTCTGGCACCAGTGCTTGGCTCCCTCATGTCGTTCTTTTCTCCCTTTTCAGGCTGAATTCCCATCTGGAGCATGGAGGCTCACTGCGTCTAGTTATTTGCCCTGGCTTCTAAGACCCACGTGAGAGGGGGCCCAACGCGGGGCACCCTCTGGCATGCCTCTCTCACAGCCGCCTGCACTTAGTGTGCCGGCCAGCTCTCCAGCACTCATTTATGATTAAGACTCTTGAAAAAATGGGCATAAAAGGATCCTACCTCAATATAGTAAATGTAATATATGATAAGTCTACAGCAAACATATTCTCAATGGTGAAAAACTGAAAGCATTCCCTCTATGATCAGAAAGAGAAACATGTCCAATTTCACCACTATAATTCAACATAGTTCTGGAAGTCCTAGCTATAGCAATCAGAGAAGAAAAATAAATAAAATGAATCTAGATCAGAAAAGAAGAAGTAAAGCTCTCAGTGTTTTCAGATGACATGATACTGTATGTAGAAAACCCTAAAGATAGCATTGGAAAATTACTAGAGCTAATCAGTGAATTTAGCAAAGTCACAGGATACAAAATCAACACACAGAAATCACTTGCATTTCTATATATTAACAATGAGAAATCAGAAAGAGAAATTAAATTAAAGAATCAATCCCATTCACCACTGTAACAAATTAATTAAATATCTAGGGATAAACTCACTTAAGGTGACAAAAGAACTGTACACAGAAAATTATAAGACATTAATGAAAGAAATCAAAGATGACATAAACAAATAGAGATATTCTATGTTCCTGGGTAGGAAGAATCAATATTGTGAAAATAACTATCCTACCAAATGCAATCTACAGATTCAATGTGATCCCTATCAAATTACCAATGGCATTTTTCACAGAAATAGAACAAAAAATTTCACAATTCTTATGGAAACACAAAAGACCCTGAATAGCCAAAGTAATCTTGAGAAAGAAGAATGGAGGTGGAGGAATCAACCTTCCTGACTTCAGATTATACTACAAAGCTACAGTCATCAAGACAGTATGGCACTGGCACAAAAAACAAAAATATAGACCAATAGAACAAGATAGAAAGCCCAGAAATAAACCCATGAACCTATGTGTACCTTATTTTTGACAAATGAGACAAGAATATACAATGGGGCAAAGATAGGCTCTTCAATAAATGGTGCTGGGACAACTGGACAACTACATGTAAAAGAATGAAATGAGAACATTTCCTAACGCCATAAACAAAGATACAATAAAAATGGATTAAACATCTAAATGTAAGACCAAAAACTATACAACTCTTAGAGGAAAACATAGGCAGAACACAATATATAAATCAAAGCAAGATCCTCTATGATACACCTCCTAGAGTAATGGAAGTGAAAATAAAAGTAAACAAGTGAGACCAATTAAACTTAAAATCTTTTGCACAGCAAAGGAAACTTTAAGCAAGGTGAAAAGACAACACTCAGAATGGGAAAAGATAATAGCAAATGTAACAACTGACAAAGGATTATTTTCCAAAATATACAAACAGCTCATACAACTCAATGCCAGAAAAACAAACCCAATCAAAAAGTGGGGAAAAGACCTAAACAGACATTTCTCCAAAGAAGTCATACAGATGGCTAACAAAGACATGAAAGATGCTCAACATCACTCATTATTGGGAAATGAAAATAAAAAATACAATGAGATATCACCTCACACCAGTCAGAATGGCCCTCATCAAAATGTCTACAAGCAATAAATGCTGGAGAGGATGAGGAGAAAAAGAAACACTCTTGCACTGTTGGTGGGAATGTAAATTGATACAGCCACTATGGAAGACAGTATGGAGATTCCTTTAAAAACTAAGAATAAAACCACCATTTGACCCACCAGTCCCACTCCTAGGCATATACCCCAAAGAAAGTAAAATTGAAAAAGACACATGTATCCCATTGTTGATTGCAGCACTATTTACAATAGCTAGAACATGGAAGCAACCTAGATGTCCATTAACAGATGAATGGATGAAGAAGTTGTGGTACATATACACACTGGAATATTACTCAGCCATAAAAAGTTTTGATGATGTGGATGAACCTAGAACTTATTACACAGAGGGAAGTGAGTCAGAAAAAGAAAGATAAATATCATATTCTAAAACATATATACGAAATCTAGGAAAATTGTAGTGAGGGATTTATTTACAGGGCAGCAAAAGAGAAGATATTACGAAGAGGTGGCAAGAATACACAGAAGAACTGTGCAAAAAGATCTTCAAGACCAAGATAATCACGATTGTGTGATCACTTACCTAGAGCCAGACATCCTAGAATGTGAAGTCAAGCCGGCCTTAGAAAGCATCACTACAAACAAAGCTAGTGGAGGTGATGGAATTCCAGTTGACCTATTTCAAATCCTGAAAGATGATGCTGTGAAAGTGCTGCACTCAATATGCCAGCAAATTTGGAAAATTCAGCAGTGCCCACAGGATTGGAAACGGTCAGTTTTCATTCCAATCCCAAAGAAAGGCAATGCCAAAGAATGCTCAAACTACTGTACAATTGCCCTCATCTCACACACAAGTAAAGTAATGCTCAAAATTCTCCAAGCCAGGCTTCAGCAATATGTGAACTGTGAACTTCCAAGTGTTCAAGCTGGCTTTCGAAAAGGCATAGGAAGCAGAGATCAAATTGCCAATATCCGCTGGATCATGGAAAAAGCAAGAGAGTTCCAGAAAAAAATCTATTTCTGCTTTATTGACTATGCCAAAGCCTTTGACTGTGTGGATCACAATAAACTGTGGAAAATTCTGAAAGAGATGGGAGTACCAGACCACCTGACCTGCCTCTTGAGAAACCTATATGCAGGTCAGGAAGCAACAGTTAGAACTGGACATGGAACAACAGACTGGTTCCAAATAGGAAAAGGAGTACATCAAGGCTGTATATTGTCACCCTGCTTATTTAACTTATATGCAGAGTACATCATGAGAAATGCTGGGCTGGAGGAAGCACAAGCTGGAATCAAGATTGCCAAGAGAAATCTCAACAATCTCAAATATGCAGATGATACCACCCTTATGGCAGAAAGGGAAGAAGAACTAAAGAGTCTCTTGATGAGACTGTAAGAGGAGAGTGAAAAAGTTGGCTTAAAGCTCAACATTCAGAAAACTAAGATCATGGCACCCAGTCCCATCACTTCATGGCAAATAAATGGGGAAACAGCGGGAACAGTGTCAGACTTTATTTTGGGGGGATCCAAAATCACTGCAGATGGTGACTGCAGCCATGAAATTAAAAGACGCTTACTCCTTGGAAGGAAAGCATGACCAACTTGACAGCATATTAAAAAGCAGAGACATTACTTTGTCAACAAAGGTCCGTCTATTCAAGGTTATGGTTTTTCCAGTGGTCATGTATGGATGTGAGAGTTGAACTATAAAGAAAGGTGAGCACTGAAGAACTGATGCTTTTGAACTGTGGTGTTGGAGAAGACTCTTGAGAGTCCCTTGGACTGCAAAGAGATCCAACCAGTCCATCCTAAAAGAGATCAGTCCTGAGTGTTGATTGGAATGACTGATGTTGAAGCTGAAACTAATACTTTGGCAACCTGATGTGAAGAGCTGACTCATTGGAAAAGACCCTGATGGTGGGAAAGATTGAGGGCAGGAGGAGAAGGGGACGACAGAGGATAAGATGGTTGGATGGCATCACCGACTCAATGGACATGAGTTTGGGTAAACTCCAGGAGCTGGTGATGGACATAGAGGCCTGGCATGCTGAGGTTCATGGGGTCGCAAAGAGTTGGACACAACTGAGTGACTGAACTCAACTGAGTGTCCTTGAAATAAGGCACTTAACCTCTCTGGGCCCTGGTTTCTGCATATGTCATATGGACATAATAATACCGCTATTAAAAAATTCTTGTGCAGATTAAATGAGAAAATATCTTAAAAATCACCTTGCTAAGTACCTGACAGAAAGTCAAATTCTAGTTTTAGCCTTTTCACATAATATGTATTCAATAAACATGGATTGAATTAATAGCTGCATAAATGAGCAGCAAGTGGAGATAAATACACATTCTTTCACATGGAATTTGGGATAGAATTTAATTAATCAACAAGGTCCTATCTTAAGGGAACAAGAAAATATATGGTTCATTCTATGTTTTTTAATCATCCTCTGATTCAAAAAGAATGAAAAGGTTTTGCCAGGACCTCTGGAAAATCTGATCCCGCATCCCGCTTGTCCCTCTCTTGTTCATTTTTATGATCAGTTCAGATCATGAGGTCACTCTATCCAAATAAAAAGAGGCCTTTGCTTGTGAAAGAAGAGAGGCTTGGAGGACACCATCTGATAGCTTTCAGCTGGAAATGCCGAGAAGGGCAAGCCGGGCACCAGTTTTCGGAGGAAACCCAACTAAATTCAATGAGCACAAGACCATTATGTAGAAAAGAGAGTTTCCTGACAGTAAGGGCCGCCAGTCTACTACATCAGGCTGGGGTCTGCGTGATCTCCTTCCACGTTTCCTGTTTCCAGACATCCTGAACTTGACACGGGCTGTGCCGCAAGCTGAGATCCACCCACCTTGCGGCCATCGCAGTTAGAGAGGTGTGTGCAGTGACGTGACGCAAAGACACGCTCCTCACTGTAATTCTCACGTTGGCGCTCTCAAGGTGAAAAGCCTCACGTTGCTTTCACAAAGTAAAAAAGGTGGCTTTTCACCTTGTATTGGGCCAGTTATTTGTTTGTCGCTTTTCTGTGGGTCTCAGAAGAGAGCTTTTCTGTTCCCTTCATTTTTCCACTGGTGCCAAGAACTTGTAAATTTATTTGCTAGACAGAGCGTGATATTTCCAAGGCTTTGATCAAAGAAGAGAACTTCTCCAGATCTTAGAGAAAAAGAGGATTGATGACCAAGCTGACAAGACCAGGATGGAAGATCCAGGAATGTAGCATTGTTATCAGGAAGACAGCTTGTGGTTCTTATGCTATGAATGGTCCTTGAAGTCAGATTCACCTGAAATGTACAATACCTTGGTTTTTCTCTCCCTGCTAAATACATTAAACATTTTCAAAGCAACCAGAAAATATGAATTAATTAGTGAATAAATAATTGGACTAGCTAGGTCAGTATTTTATATCATGTATCAAAAGTTCCAGGTAGATTTAAAACGTTAAGGTAAAATTAATATAGACACATGCTTTTATCATCCTACTGTGGAGGTGATCTTGAGATCAACTATAGAACTAAAGAGAACAACTGACATATTTTAAGTGTTTGTATGGTTAGAAACATCATATATAAAGTTAAAGACAACACACAGGAGAAAGTGCTTTAACATCTGGGGCAAAGTTCATGTTTTTAATATATTAAAAAAATTATAGCCAAAAAATAAAAGTGAGAAATGGAAATGATCAGTTACTTCCCAAAGGAAGAAATACAAGTGACTAATAAACAGAGCTAAGAAAAATGCAACTTTAGTAGTAAACAAAAAAATGTACATTAAAACAACAAAATGCCATTTTATTATTGTTGTTGTAATTTTTTATTTTTCAGTTAGCCCATTGGTAAAAATTCAAGCGCATGCCCAATGTTATTGAACCCATTGTTGACAAGAATGTGGGGAAATAAACACTCTCTTACCACACTAATGAGATTTTTTGCTGTGTAAATGGAAATGATCAGTTACTTCCCAAAGGAAGAAATACAAGTGATTAATAAACAGAGCTAAGAAAAATGCAACTTTAATAGTAAACAAAAAAAATGTACATTAAAACAACAAAATACCATTTTTTATTGTTGTTGTTATTTTTTATTTTTCAGTTAGCCCATTGGTAAAAATTCAAGCGAATGCCCAATGTTATTGAACCCATTGTTGACAAGAATGTGGGGAAATAAACACTCTCTTACCAAACTAATGAGATTTTTTTTCTGTGTTTTTTTTTCCTGTCCTTTCATTGAGTCTTTTAAAAATTTTATTTATTTTTAATTGAAGGATAATTGCTTTAGAGTTGACTCATTGGAAAAGACTCTGATGCTGGGAGGGATTGGGGACAGGAGGAGAAGGGGACGACCGAGGATGAGATGGCTGGATGGCATCACAGACTCGATGGACGTGAGTCTGAGTGAACTCTGGGAGATGGTGATGGATAAGGAGGCCTGGCGTGCTGCGATTCCTGGGGTCGCAAAGAGTCGGACACGACTGAGCGACTGAACTGAACTGAACTGTATCATTCAATTAAGAAACTTTTAAATAAATGGTGAAACATAACACAGAGAAACACTTTTAATGATTAAAAATGAAGATGTGGAACTAAATATATTGACATGCCAAGATGTCTACATTATATGAAGTGAAAAATACAAGTAAACAATCTGTGTAGCCTGATACATTTCCTCCAACCTTTAATCTAGATATGCATATACACACATGCATGCATGCTTAGTCGTGGCCTGCTCTTCATGACCCCATAGACTGTAGCCCACCAGGCTCCTCTGTCCATGGGATTTCCCAGGCAAGAATACTGGAATGGGTTACCATTTCCTTCTCCAGTGGACATTCCCAACCAGGGATTGAACTTGTATTGGACATTCCCAACACAAGTCTCTTGTGTCTCCTGCATTGGCAGGTGGATTCTTTACCTCTGCACCACCTGGCAAGTCCACCTCCTAGTGTAGAATTAGTGAAAAGACCTATTCTAAGAGAAAGGGTATGAGGGAGTCACTCCCATGTCCCCAACTCTCCCCCTCTCAGCTAGCTGGGGGTTGTTAAGACACACAGGTTAAAAAATAATAATAATAAATAAATAAAAATAAAAATTAAAAAAAAAGACACAAGGTAACAAGGCTGATGATCTGATAGAGTCAGAACTCAGACCTACCTGCACTCACTTGACTCCCCTACACCAACCATTCACTTTCTACTCTGACTAGTACATTAACAGGTAAACATATGAAGCTTAGGCTTCAAAAGGGATTTTGACTCATGTTTAACATTTTTAAGAAATTAGTGCAACTTATTGATTGTTGGGGGAAAAAAATCCTAGTTTGCCTCAATAACCCAACCTTCTTTTATCAGTAGTGACCACAGCTTCTGGAACAGTGACCAGGACATGTAGTTTGACAAGCAAGGGTCTGTTTATATGGACAGAATAGTTAGTAAGCCAGAAAATATAGACCATGCTTATGCCATTAATTGCATGTAATAAATGATATACTTGAATAATGTATGAATATATGAGATGGTTACTGTCCTTTAACTGTTACTGAGATGGTTACTGTCACTGCACAAGAATAGTTTTCTAGAGGTTAACTAATTCATGTCTTCTTATTAATTCATGTCTTTGTATCAATTGCTTATTTAATTTATGTCAACTGTCTTCATCAGACCAGTTAACCTGAAAAAATGATAGATTATCTTTTTATTTGTTCTTCTGTAAGACAGATATAAATTTTTTTTCAGCCATAGGTATACATATATCCCCTCCCTTTTGAACCTCCTTCCCATCTCTCACCCCATCCCACCCATCTGCTGCTGCTGCTGCTAAGTCACTTCAGTCGTGTCTGACTCTGTGTGACCCAATAGACGGCAGCCCACCAGGCTCCCCCGTCCCTGGGATTCTAGATTGATACAAAGCCCCTGTTTGAGTTTCCTGAGCCATACAGCAATTTCCCGTTGGCTAGCTATTTTACATATGGTAATGTAAGTTTTCATGTTACTCTTTTCTGACAAAATGATAGATTATCCTTATATTTGCTCTTCTCTAAGACAAACATAAAATTATTTTTTAAATATCTTAAACCTAAGAGATGAGAACTATTTTTAGAGGAAAATTGTATTAATTTATTGATTGTTGATGGGAAAAAATCATTATGATCTGCATAGTTAGAAATCATACACATGTTCTAGTGCAAAGTAAACATCATGGCCCATTTCTCCAAACAGGAGTGTATATTTGCAAAAGAACGGGAAAGCTCTGTCTAGATGTGAACTAGGAATCAATATCTAAAAGTGCCTATATCATAAGGCTGTCCTGTGGGTTCAATGAGTTCATGTTTCTGATATGCTTAAGGCAGTGCCTGGCTCATGGTAAATGCCATATAAATGCCATTTCCAGTGCTGGCTTTTAAGATAGAATTAACTTTTCAAAAGACTTTGGAAAAAATCCCATCAGAGGTTTCAGCTAAAGTCTATTTTTTGATATAAGGTATTTTTTTTAGTTTTCAAATGTAAACTCTGTGGATTAATCACCATGAATTAAAACTCACAACCCATTTGTACTTATTTATGGCTTGTTTGGTTTTTTCTTGTAACCCTGTGGGTGATGGCCTGGAACCAAATCCTTGCCTAAACACGATCTGCTGTTCCCTCTTATTCTGGCCAATATGACCCGCCAGAACATGACAAATACGCATATATAGCTATGCTGTGTTCTTAAAAATGGACTCTGACAAACATGACAACTATCTGAGAGCCTGAACACATAAAACATGCTAAATCAGTTTGGTTAATTACAATATATCTCCATTGTACTAAATGAATCATTGATTCTCCCAGAGGATCTGAATAAAGTTCAATGGAAATGAGGGGAAAACAAGATATGTTTTTAGCTATTTAGGGAGCTGAGGTGGATGGGGCAACAGAACAACATGTTTTGTGCTGGGGAAGAAATGTCTGAACCTGTCTGATAAATCCACCGGGTGTGGCCTTCCAGAAAAATCTATTCTATGAAGGCCTACAAAGCTTTATGGGAAAGGATTCTTAAGAAAGGGACATTGAGACAACTTTGAGCTCACAGAAAAGCCTAGCATTGTATTACAAAGATGTGTCTCCGAACCTTAATCTGTGTCTGAATTTTATGTGGGTGTGCTGAGTGTGTGGGTGTGGAGGGAAAGTCAAAAAATGTAAGCTCCACAAATGCCATTCCACCAAGTGTGCCAAGACTTTGAGACATAAGGCATGCTGCTTTGATACTCCCGTAACTAATTTAACCTAAGAAGTCAGATCTCCTTCCCCTCCTCTCCACTGAATATCATCCAACTGAGTGTATGTACAGGAGGAGGGGCAGCTTCTGGGAGAAGCAGGGGAGGAGCCAGGCGACAGCCTGGGATGCACAGGGGCAGCACAGTTAGCAGATCCTGACAGAGGGGTCCACAAGAAGTGGACATGGCCAGAGCATTGCAAGGGATGAAGATCCCGTCTCACCCAGAACAGCAATACCCAGTAGAGGAGTTCAACATCAGACCTGAGCAGGCAGAAGAGAGAAGCAGCCAATTCAAGACGGGAAAATAGAAATTATTGATCATAAGAAGCAGGGGAAAAAAAAAAAATGAAGAGGGACTTCCTTTGATGGTCGGTGGCTAAGACTCTGTGCTCCCAATGCAGGGGGCCCAGGTTCAATCCCTGGTCAGGGAACTAGATCCCACACACAGCAACTAAGAGTTGCATGCTAAAACTAAAGATCCCACATGCTTTAATAAAAATTGAAAATCCCACATGCCAGTAGACAAATATAACAAAGAATTTTAAAAAAAGGATGAAGAAAAGCGAACCCTCACATGTGCATGTGTGCTAAGTCGCTTCAGTAGTGTCTGACTCTGCAACCAGGCTCCTCTGTCCATGGGATTCTCCAGGCAAGAATACTAAAGTGGGATGCGATGCCCTCCTTCAGGGGATCTTCCTGACTTGGGGATTGAACCTGTGTCCCCTGAGACTTCTGCATTGTAGCCAGAGTCTTTACGGCTGAGCCACAGGGAAAGCCCGAACACTCATATATAGTATACTAAATACACAATATAACCTCCTTTACATTTAAATATGTGCATACAAGTGTTTTATGCAACGATATGGCTTTGAAAATAAATAGAACTTTTAAAAATAACATCATCGAAAGAGACTTTTTCTTTTCTTTTTTTTTTTACAAAATGTGTTGGATAATCAATAACATTCCACAGATATATTCATCCAGTGTCTATTATAGGTCATAAATACTGTGCTTGAGATGCGAAAGTGAACAGGACAAGAAGATCAAATTCCAGTAACTGGAACCAGCACAGCATCATAGGTGTATGAACTGGGCAGTTCAGTGCATTCAGTTTATTGTCCTGGTGTTGCTGTATAGAAAACTCTTGATAATTTTTGAGCAAGGGCCCTGCTTTCTTGTTTTATACTGGGCCCTGCATGTTATGTAGTCAGTTCTAAGGGGCACATGGACAACAGCTAAAGAGTCATGCTGTTGAGACAGAGACACTCGGAGCCCATTCAAGCAGGACAAGTGCCTGATCTAGCCTTAGGGACAGGGCTGGGAGGCAGAGGGGAGCACAGGATCAGTGACCATCTCCTGGACCTAGTCACGTTTGATGAGCTATAGGAATTAGCCTGAGCTCTGATAGGTTCTCCTTATTTTGAAAATTCATGCGTTAGGTAGGTTTAGCATTTTTAAGGTAAAATACACATCTATGCACAGATGCATAATGTTGTTGAGAAAAATTATCCACACCTTGAAATTAAGGCCTCAGGGTAATTCTAGAGCATTTCCGAAAAAGCCTAGGAAAGGGTCACTGGACTAAATCTCTAGACCAGGGGTTGGAAACTTCTATAAAGGGCCAAACAATAAATGTTTTCAGCTTTGAAGACCCTGTGAGTCTTTGTCATAGCTATTCAATCTGCCACAGTAGCACAAAAACAGCCATGCTGCTGCTGCGGCTGCGGCTGCTAAGTCGCTTCTGTCGTGTCCGACTCTGTGCGGCCCCATAGACGGCAGCCCACCAGGCTCCCCCATCCCTGGGATTCTCCAGGTAAGAATACTGGAGTGGGTTGCCATTTCCTTCTCCAATGCATGAAAGTGAAAAGTGAAAGTGAGGCCGCTCAGTCGTGTCTGACTCCTAGCGATATGGACTGCAGCCTACCAGGCTCCTCCATCTATGGGATTTTCCAGGCAAGAGTACTGGAGTGGCTTGCCATAGGCTATGCTAAATGACTTCCCTGGTGGCTCAGATGGTAAAGCATCTGTCTACAATGCAGGAGACCTGGGTTTGATCCCTGGGTCGTGAAGATCCGCTGGAGATGGAAATGGCAATCCACTCCAGTACTATTGCCTGGAAAATCCCATGGGCAGAGGAGCATGGTAGGGTGCAGTCCATGGGGTCGCAAAGTCGGACACAACTGAGCGACTTCATTTACTTACTTACTAGATGTGTATAAGAGACAGAACCTCACCATCAGGGAAAAGGGAGGAATCTGAGTTGGTATTAGGGGCAAAGAGATAGAGGAAAACAACAGAACGGGGAAGACTAGAGATCTCTTCAAGAGAATTGGAGATACCAAGGGAACATTTCATGCAAAGATGGGCTCGATCAAGGGTAGAAATGGTATGGACCTAAAAGAAGCAGAAGATATTAAGAAGAGGTGGCAAGAATACACAGAAGAACTGTACAGAAAAGATCTTCACGACCCAGATAATCATGAGGATGTGATCACTAATCTAGAGCCAGACATCTTGGAATGTGAAGTCAAGTGGGCCTTAGAAAGCATCACTAAGAACAAAGCTAGTGGAGGTGATGGAATTCCAGTTGAGCTGTTTCAAATCCTGGAAGATGATGCTGTGAAAGTGCTGCACTCAATATGCCAGCAAATTTGGAAAACTCAGCAGTGGCCGCAGGACTGGAAAAGGTCAGTTTTCATTCCAATTCCAAAGAAAGGCAATGCCAAAGAATGCTCAAACTACCGCACAATTGCACTCATCTCACACGCTAGTAAAGTAATGCTCAAAATTCTCCAAGCCAGGCTTCAGCAATATGTGAACCGTGAACTCCCTGATGTTCAAGCTGGTTTTAGAACAGGCAGAGGAACCAGAGATCAAATTGCCAACATCCGCTGGATCATGGAAAAAGCAAGAGAGTTCCAGAAAAACATCTATTTCTGCTTTATTGACTATGCCAAAGCCTTTGACTGTGTGGATCACAATAAACTGTGGAAAATTCTGAAAGAGATGGGAATACCAGACCACCTAACCTGCCTCTTGAGAAATCTGTATGCAGGTCAGGAAGCAACAGTTAGAACTGGACATGGAACAACAGACTGGTTCCAAATAGGAAAAGGAGTACGTCAAGGCTGTATATTGTCTCCCTGCTTATTTAACTTATATGCAGAGTACATCATGAGAAACGCTGGACTGGAAGAAACACAAGCTGGAATCAAGATTGCCGGGAGAAATATCAATAACCTCAGATATGCTGATGACACCACCCTTATGGCAGAAAGTGAGGAGGAGCTAAAAAGCCTCTTGATGAAAGTGAAGGAGGAGAGCGAAAAAGTTGGCTTAAAGCTCAACATTCAGAAAACGAAGATCATGGCATCCGGTCCCATCACTTCATGGGAAATAGATGGGGAAACAGTGGAAACAGTGTCAGACTTTATTTTTTTGGGCTCCAAAATCACTGCAGATGGTGACTGCAGCCATGAAATTAAAAGACGCTTACTCCTTGGAAGAAAAGTTATGACCAACCTGGATAGTATATTCAAAAGCAGAGACATTACTTTGCCGACTAAGGTCCGCCTAGTCAAGGCTATGGTTTTTCCTGTGGTCATGTATGGATGTGAAAGTTGGACTGTGAAGAAAGCTGAGCACTGAAGAATTGATGATTTTGAACTGTGGTGTTGGAGAAGACTCTTGAGAGTCCCTTGGACTGCAAGGAGATCCAACCCATCCATCCTAAAGGAGATCAGTCCTGGGTGTTCACTGGAAGGACTGATGCTAAAGCTGAAACTCCAGTACTTTGGCCACCTCATGCAAAGAGCTGACTCATTGGAAAAGACTCCGACGCTGGGAGGGATTGGGGGCAGGAGGAGAAGGGGACGACAGAGGATGAGATGGTTGGATGGCATCACCGACTCGATGGACATGAGTTTGAGTGAACTCCGGGAGTTGGTGATGGACAGGGAGGCCTGGCGTGCTGTGATTCATGGGGTTGCAAAGAGTTGGACATGACTACGTGACTGCAATGAACTGAATTGAACTGAAAATTGGTATTCAGTGAATATAGGAGTATCAAGTACTTTGGAAATGGAAGCAGAGCCAGGAATTTAGGGAACCTCCAGTGACAACTTCCCAAATTCCTTTCCATTACTCTTCAATAATTAGCCAACAAAAATATAGGAACTGCGTCACATTTGAACTCTATCAAAAGAGAGAAGTCTAATAGTAATTGAATTGGAAGGAAAGAATCTAAACAGTTGTTTGCAGCATATACACTAATTCCCTTCATTTTATTTTGTTTCCATAGCTTTCTGACATGATTGTTTTTAACCAATAAGTAAACAAAAATAAATGAAAACAGAAGAGATTTTGTAAAAGGGACAGAGGCAGATTTGCATTTACTGTCACACGCTGTATTTCCTGTTTAGATTTAAGTCAGAAGAGATATGACCATAGCTCTTTCCCTTTAAATCTCCTCTCGCAAAGTCATCTCAACCATAAAGTGAGGCTGTCCATTCTTTCTTATTTTGCTCCAGGTTTGTTACAATCCAGTTCACTTGCCCTACTTAAAGTGCTTCTTGTCTGGTGTTTTTACAAGCTTATCTGCCAGTGTTCCTCTTGAGCTAACAACACAATAATCAAGAATTTAGAATTAGTAACAAAAGACAGTTGAAAATGCAGAATTCCAGTTTCCTAAGGGGAAAAAATCTATATACACCTCCTCTGATCATCTGTTAAAATGCTATTTGTCTTTGAAATAATTTCTTTTTTGAAAAAGTTTATACTATGGGGGGGCGGTCCTAAGATGGTCAAGGAATAGGACGGGGAGACCACTTTCTCCCTCACAAATTCATCAAAAGAACATTTCAATGCTGAGTAAATTCCACAAAACAACTTCTGAATGCTGGCAGAGGACATCAGGCACCCAGAAAAGCAGATCATTGTCTTCAAAAACAGGTAGGAAAAAATATATAAGACAAAAAAAAAGACAAAGGAGGTAGGGAGGGAACTCCATCCTGGGAAGAGACTCTTAAGAAGAGGGGTTTCCAAACACCAGGAAACATTCTCACTGCTGAGTCTGTGCCGAGCCTTGGAAGCACAGAGGGCAACATAACAGGAAGGGAAAATAAATAAATAATTAAAACCAACAGATTACGAGCCCAACAGTAACTCCTCCAGCAGAAAAGCAGTGCAAACGCATGCATCCGCCACTAGCAAGTGGGGGCTGGGCAAGGAGGCGCGGGAGGTGCTGGCTGCAGTGCTTTTTAAGAATCAGGCCATGGGAGGCATGGGCTGCAGTGCTTTTTTTTTTTTTTTGAGAATCAGGCCAGAATACCCTGCGCGTAACCAGAGCGAACAAACTTGAGCTAGCAAACCAGACTGTGGGATAGCTACCACGTGAAATGCTCAAACATAAGACACCGCCAGGACCATGCACAGAACAAAGGACTGAACGGAAATAGCTGGCTGCAGAACATCCCCCTCCGGTGACAGGCAGCCAGAGCCTTAAGGGCTGGAAGGGTGCAATCGCAGCCCAAGAGAGACATTACTTACCAAAATGCAAGCAGGCTTCTTTGCTAACTAAGGCTTCTGGGGGTTCTGGACAGTTATCTGACTGAGAAGGAATGCCAGCGGTACACCCAGAAAACTGAGCAGCAGGGAAAGGCGATAAGTCACAGCGACTGCACTCGCCAAACTCCTGAGCTACTCGGACCTGAGAAGGGCACAAAACGCAGGCCCAACCAAATCCGCACCTCTGAGGGCTACCTGAGCACCGAGCCTGAGCAGCTTAGACCTGGGAGGTGCATGAAGCCTAGGGCTGGCCTCAGACAGTTCCCCAGCAGAGCAACGCAGAGCCTGAGCGGTGTGCACCACAAGCAGGGGCAGGCCCAGCGCCGATGAGACACTGTGAGCACACGCCAGTATTATTTGTTCACAGCATCCCTCCCTCCCCACAGCGCAATTGAATAAGTGAGCCTAAAAAAAAAAAAAAAGTGTCCACCACCGCCCTCCTTGTGTCAAGACGGAAATCAGACACTGAAGAGACCAGCAAATAGAAGAAGTTAAACAAAGGGAACCACCTTGGAAGTGACCTCACACTGCCCACAACACCAGAGAAAGGGCCAGATATATCTTTATTATTTTTACAATCATTCTTTTTTTTTCTGTTTCGTGTTGATGTTGTTGTGTGATTGTTTTTTCGTCTTTTCTTTTTCTTCTTTTTTTTTAACTTTCGTAAATTTTTAAGTCCTCTATTTCTCTAATTTTTATTTTTATAACCTACTAGTACTTAAAAAAAAAAGACCCTATTTTTAAAGTAAATGCCGTATATAGTCTTATTGTGGTTGTTATTGTTTTTTTTTAATAATTCTTGTGGCTTTGTTTTTGTTTTGTTTTGTTTCTTTTTTTTCTTCTTCTGCTTCTTTTCTTTAATATTGTATTTTTGAAAATCGAATCTCTATTCCAGATTTTTAATCTTTGCTTTTTGGCACTTGTTGTCAATTTTGTACATTTAAAAACCCAATCTTCAGTACCCAATTTTACCTGAGAGTGAGATTAATGTGCTTGACCACTCTCCCCTCCTTTGGAGTCTCCTTCCTCTCCACCAGGTGGTCTCTGTTTCTTCCCGCCCCTTTCTCTTCTCTACCCAACTCTGTAAATATATGTGTGTCCCAGATGATGGAGAACACTTAGGGAACTGGTTACTGGTCAGATCCGTCTCTCTACTTTTCATTTCCCTCTTTTATCCTCCTGGCCACCTCTGTCTACTTCCTCCCTCTCCTCTTCCCTGTATATCCATGGGATTTCCCAGGCAAGAATACTGGAATGGGTTACCATTTCCTTCTCCAGTGGACATTCCCAACCCAGGGATTGAACTTGTATTGGACATTCCCAACACAAGTCTCTTGTGTCTCCTGCATTGTCAGGTGGATTCTTTACCTCTGCACCACCTGGCAAGTCCACCTACTAGTGTAGAATTATTGAAAAGACCTATTCTAAGAGAAAGGGTGTGAGGAAGTCACTCCCATGTCCCCAACTCTCCCCCTCTCAGCTAGCTGGGGGTTGTTAAGACACACAGGTAACAAGACTGATGATCTGATAGAGTCAGAACTCAGACTTACCTGCACTCACTCGACTCCCTTACACCAACCATTCACTTTCTACTCTGACTAATACAGTAAGAGGTAAACATATACTTACACTACTAGGCTTTCCAAGTCAACAGAGATGAAAGTGAACATGTTCAGTGATCTATAGCATGTATCTGATCCTGTATGTATTTCTGTGACTTACGGGACTTTAATTTTTATCTTGCAGAAGGTATACTTGTGGAACTACCAAACAAAGATATGTGCCTTCCAAAACCATAATAAAAGTGATAAGGAGTGAATCTGCAAAAAGGGCCAAATTTTCTTATAAAAATAAAAGCAATCCAGTATGAATCTGCCTGAAGTTCTGAGAAACTTCAGAAACATGAAGCATGTAAATTTCTTTTAGAAACACTAACTCGAAATATTTTGCATATTGTAGCTTAGGCTTCAAAAGGGATTTTGACTCATGTTTAACATTTTTAAGAAATTAGTGCAATTTATTGATTGTTGGGGGGGGGCGGGGAAATCCTAGTTTGCCTCAATAACCCAACCTTCTTTTATCAGTAGTGACCACAGCTTCTGGAACAGTGACCAAGACACGTGGCTTGACAAGCAAGGGTCTGTTTATATGGACAGAATAGTTAGTAAGCCAGAAAATATAGACCATGCTTGTGCCATTACATGTAATAAATGATATACTTGAATAATGTATGAATATATGAGATGGTTACTGTCCTTCAACTGTTACTGAGATGGTTACTGTCACTGCACATGAATAGTTTTCTAGAGGTTAACTAATTCATGTCTTATTAATTCATGTCTTTGTATCAATTGCTTATTTAATTTATGTCAACTGTCTTCATCAGACCAGGTAACCTGACAAAATGATAGGTTATCTTTTTATTTGATCTTCTGTAAGACAGATATAAATTTTTTTCAGCCATAGGTATACATATATCCCCTCTCTTTTGAACCTCCTTCCCATCTCTCACCCCATCCCACCCATCTAGATTGATACAAAGCCCCTGTTTGAGTTTCCTGAGCCATACAGCAATTTCCCGTTGGCTAGCTATTTTACATATGGTAATGTAAGTTTTCATGTTACTCTTTTCTGACAAAATGATAGATTATCCTTATATTTGCTCTTCTCTAAGACAAACATAAAATTATTTTTTAAATATCTTAAACCTAAGAGATGAGAACTATTTTTAGAGGAAAATTGTATTAATTTATTGATTGTTGATGGGAAAAAATCATTATGATCTGCATAGTTAGAAATCATACACATGTTCTAGTGCAAAGTAAACATCATGGCCCATTTCTCCAAACAGGAGTGTATATTTGCAAAAGAACGGGAAAGCTCTGTCTAGATGTGAACTAGGAATCAATATCTAAAAGTGCCTATATCATAAGGCTGTCCTGTGGGTTCAATGAGTTCATGTTTCTGATATGCTTAAGGCAGTGCCTGGCTCATGGTAAATGCCATATAAATGCCATTTCCAGTGCTGGCTTTTAAGATAGAATTAACTTTTCAAAAGACTTTGGAAAAAATCCCATCAGAGGTTTCAGCTAAAGTCTATTTTTTGATATAAGGTATTTTTTTTAGTTTTCAAATGTAAACTCTGTGGATTAATCACCATGAATTAAAACTCACAACCCATTTGTACTTATTTATGGCTTGTTTGGTTTTTTCTTGTAACCCTGTGGGTGATGGCCTGGAACCAAATCCTTGCCTAAACACGATCTGCTGTTCCCTCTTATTCTGGCCAATATGACCCGCCAGAACATGACAAATACGCATATATAGCTATGCTGTGTTCTTAAAAATGGACTCTGACAAACATGACAACTATCTGAGAGCCTGAACACATAAAACATGCTAAATCAGTTTGGTTAATTACAATATATCTCCATTGTACTAAATGAATCATTGATTCTCCCAGAGGATCTGAATAAAGTTCAATGGAAATGAGGGGAAAACAAGATATGTTTTTAGCTATTTAGGGAGCTGAGGTGGATGGGGCAACAGAACAACATGTTTTGTGCTGGGGAAGAAATGTCTGAACCTGTCTGATAAATCCACCGGGTGTGGCCTTCCAGAAAAATCTATTCTATGAAGGCCTACAAAGCTTTATGGGAAAGGATTCTTAAGAAAGGGACATTGAGACAACTTTGAGCTCACAGAAAAGCCTAGCATTGTATTACAAAGATGTGTCTCCAAACCTTAATCTGTGTCTGAATTTTATGTGGGTGTGCTGAGTGTGTGGGTGTGGAGGGAAAGTCAAAAAATGTAAGCTCCACAAATGCCATTCCACCAAGTGTGCCAAGACTTTGAGACATAAGGCATGCTGCTTTGATACTCCCGTAACTAATTTAACCTAAGAAGTCAGATCTCCTTCCCCTCCTCTCCACTGAATATCATCCAACTGAGTGTATGTACAGGAGGAGGGGCAGCTTCTGGGAGAAGCAGGGGAGGAGCCAGGCGACAGCCTGGGATGCACAGGGGCAGCACAGTTAGCAGATCCTGACAGAGGGGTCCACAAGAAGTGGACATGGCCAGAGCATTGCAAGGGATGAAGATCCCGTCTCACCCAGAACAGCAATACCCAGTAGAGGAGTTCAACATCAGACCTGAGCAGGCAGAAGAGAGAAGCAGCCAATTCAAGACGGGAAAATAGAAATTATTGATCATAAGAAGCAGGGGAAAAAAAAAAAATGAAGAGGGACTTCCTTTGATGGTCGGTGGCTAAGACTCTGTGCTCCCAATGCAGGGGGCCCAGGTTCAATCCCTGGTCAGGGAACTAGATCCCACACACAGCAACTAAGAGTTGCATGCTAAAACTAAAGATCCCACATGCTTTAATAAAAATTGAAAATCCCACATGCCAGTAGACAAATATAACAAAGAATTTTAAAAAAAGGATGAAGAAAAGCGAACCCTCACATGTGCATGTGTGCTAAGTCGCTTCAGTAGTGTCTGACTCTGCAACCAGGCTCCTCTGTCCATGGGATTCTCCAGGCAAGAATACTAAAGTGGGATGCGATGCCCTCCTTCAGGGGATCTTCCTGACTTGGGGATTGAACCTGTGTCCCCTGAGACTTCTGCATTGTAGCCAGAGTCTTTACGGCTGAGCCACAGGGAAAGCCCGAACACTCATATATAGTATACTAAATACACAATATAACCTCCTTTACATTTAAATATGTGCATACAAGTGTTTTATGCAACGATATGGCTTTGAAAATAAATAGAACTTTTAAAAATAACATCATCGAAAGAGACTTTTTCTTTTCTTTTTTTTTTTACAAAATGTGTTGGATAATCAATAACATTCCACAGATATATTCATCCAGTGTCTATTATAGGTCATAAATACTGTGCTTGAGATGCGAAAGTGAACAGGACAAGAAGATCAAATTCCAGTAACTGGAACCAGCACAGCATCATAGGTGTATGAACTGGGCAGTTCAGTGCATTCAGTTTATTGTCCTGGTGTTGCTGTATAGAAAACTCTTGATAATTTTTGAGCAAGGGCCCTGCTTTCTTGTTTTATACTGGGCCCTGCATGTTATGTAGTCAGTTCTAAGGGGCACATGGACAACAGCTAAAGAGTCATGCTGTTGAGACAGAGACACTCGGAGCCCATTCAAGCAGGACAAGTGCCTGATCTAGCCTTAGGGACAGGGCTGGGAGGCAGAGGGGAGCACAGGATCAGTGACCATCTCCTGGACCTAGTCACGTTTGATGAGCTATAGGAATTAGCCTGAGCTCTGATAGGTTCTCCTTATTTTGAAAATTCATGCGTTAGGTAGGTTTAGCATTTTTAAGGTAAAATACACATCTATGCACAGATGCATAATGTTGTTGAGAAAAATTATCCACACCTTGAAATTAAGGCCTCAGGGTAATTCTAGAGCATTTCCGAAAAAGCCTAGGAAAGGGTCACTGGACTAAATCTCTAGACCAGGGGTTGGAAACTTCTATAAAGGGCCAAACAATAAATGTTTTCAGCTTTGAAGACCCTGTGAGTCTTTGTCATAGCTATTCAATCTGCCACAGTAGCACAAAAACAGCCATGCTGCTGCTGCGGCTGCGGCTGCTAAGTCGCTTCTGTCGTGTCCGACTCTGTGCGGCCCCATAGACGGCAGCCCACCAGGCTCCCCCATCCCTGGGATTCTCCAGGTAAGAATACTGGAGTGGGTTGCCATTTCCTTCTCCAATGCATGAAAGTGAAAAGTGAAAGTGAGGCCGCTCAGTCGTGTCTGACTCCTAGCGATATGGACTGCAGCCTACCAGGCTCCTCCATCTATGGGATTTTCCAGGCAAGAGTACTGGAGTGGCTTGCCATAGGCTATGCTAAATGACTTCCCTGGTGGCTCAGATGGTAAAGCATCTGTCTACAATGCAGGAGACCTGGGTTTGATCCCTGGGTCGTGAAGATCCGCTGGAGATGGAAATGGCAATCCACTCCAGTACTATTGCCTGGAAAATCCCATGGGCAGAGGAGCATGGTAGGCTACAGTCCATGGGGTCGCAAAGTCGGACACAACTGAGCCACTAACACTACTGCACTAATAATGAGTTGGAAACTATGTAAACCTGTAGTTATTAATACGGCTAAAAGTTGGGAAATGTCATAGAAAGGAAAATATAATTATTTTTGCTCCTACTGATGTGTTTTGATGTTTAAATGAGTTATAAAATATATAACTTACAAAGCATTGTGGACTTACTTTTGTAATTAAGCCAAATCACATATTATGTTTATATAATTTATACTTTTATATAAATTGTGTTATACTGATAGTGTGAAACAAAGAATTAAACATAAAATGTAGTTTCATATAATATATGAACATATTTGAGCCAAAAGTGTAAATTAAGATAAACATAAAAATAAAAGTCAAAATTATTTTTCATGTGAATTTTCCACGTGTGGTCAATTTTAATTTATCTCTAAATGTTGTGAATGGAGAAGTTAAGTTCACTTAAATATTTTTTCTTGTAATTATGATTTGCTTGCTAAAGCTGAAACTCCAGCACTTTGGCCACATCGTGCGAAGAGTTGACTCATTGGAAAAGACTCTGATGCTGGGAGGGATTGGGGGCAGGGGGAGAAGGGGACGACTGAGGATGAGATGGCTGGATGGCATCACGGACTCGATGGACGTGAGTCTGAGTGAACTCCGGGAGTTGGTGATGGACATGGAGGCCTGGCATGCTGCGATTCATGGGGTCGCAAAGAGTCGGACACGACTGAGTGAATGAACTGAACTGAACTGGGTGCCATGTGATTCTTCTTTTTTAAATTTTATCATGAGTTGCTTTGTTGTAGATCACTTTGTATCAGTTTTGCTGCTGACACAGTTGTTTTTATTATATCTCTGAATATTTTAAGATTCCATTTGCTTTGTATCACATATGAGAGACTCTATAGCATAGCATGCCTAGTTGCTTTAGTCATATCTGACTCTTTGTGACCCCCTTGGCTGAAGCCCACTAGGCTCCTCTGTCCAAGGGAGTTTCCTGGGAAGAATACTGAAGAGATCTAGATGTCCACTGGCAGATGAATGGATAAGAAGGCTGTGGTACATATACACAATGGAATATTACTCAGCTATTAAAAAGAATGTATTTGAATCAGTTCTAATGAGGTGGATGAAACTGGAGCCTAATATACAAAGTGAAGTAAGTCAGAAAGAAAAACACCAATACAGTATAATAATGCATATATATATGACATTTAGAAAGACGGTAACAATGACCCTATATGCGAGACTGCAGAAGAGACACAAATGTAAATAACAGACTTTTGGACTCTGTGTGAGAAGGCAAGGATGGGATGAGTTGAGAGAATAGCATTAAAACATGTATATTAACATATGTGAAACAGATCACCAATCCAGGTTCAATGCATGAGACAGGGCGCTCAGGGCTGGTGCACAGGGATGACCCTGAGGGATGGGATAGGGAGGGAGGTGGCGGGGCGTTCAGGATGGGGGACACGTGTACACCAGTGGCTGATTCATGTGAATGTATGGCAAAACCCACTACAATATGTAAAGTAATTCAGTTCAGTTCAGTTCAGTCACTCAGTCATGTCCGACTCTTTGCAACCCCATGAATTGCAGCATGTCAGACCTCCCTGTTCATCACCAACTCCCGGAGTTCATTCAAACTCATGTCCATTGAGTCAGTGATGCCATCCAGCCATCTCATCCTCTGTCGTCCCCTTCTCCTGCCCCCAATCCCTCTCAGCATCAGAGTCTTTTCTAATGAGTCAACTCTTCGCATGAGGTGGACAAAGTACTGGAGTTTCAGCTTTAGCAGCATTCCTTCCAAAGAACACCCAGGGCTGATCTCCTTTAGAATGGACTGGTTGGATCTCCTTGCAGTCCAAGGGATTCTCAGGAGTCTTCTCCAACACCACAGTTCAAAAGCATCAATTCTTCGGTGCTCAGCTTTCTTCACAGTCCAACTCTCACATCCATACATGACCACTGGAAAAACCATAGCCTTGACAAGACAGACATCTGTTGGCAAACGAATGTCTCTGCTTTTCAATATGCTGTCTAGGTTGGTCATAACTTTTCTTCCAAGGAGTAAGCGTCTTTTAATTTCATGGCTGCAGTCACCATCTGCAGTGATTTTGGAGCCCCCTAAAAATAAAATCTGACACTGTTTCCACTGTTTCCCCATCTATTTCCCATGAAGTGATGGGACCGGATACCATGATCTTCATTTTCTGAATGTTGAGCTTTAAGCCAACTTTTTCACTCTCCTCTTTCACTTTCA
>SJYX01002550.1:50049-98288 GCA_006410675.1 Oreotragus oreotragus
GAGCATTTAAACTCTGCCTTAAGCTCTGCTCTATGAAACCCAGGTGGGCAGTTTCATGTATATCCAAGGGTTTTCCCTGTTTTTAAAACCATCATAATCATAGCTCTTGCGTACGGATCCATATCACACAGACTCCCCTCACACACTGTACTTCCTACTGTTGCACTGGATGAGAAGAAGATTGTGACAGGCCACTGTCTGAAATCCTCTGTCTACTCCTAAGGATCCTAAAGTAGATCTTTGCCAAAATATCTCCTTCAGAGGATAGATGGAAGTGTTCATTAAGAAAATAAGTGTGATCTAGACAAGAATGTGGCCAGATTTCATCACTGGTAAAGCATGATTAGCTCCTGATCTTGCAGCTCAACCTTGTTCAAGGGATGAAATGTATTCAGATAAAAAGTCGGAATAGCATGAAGTGAAAGTAATTCAGTCGTGTCTGACTCTTTGCGACCCCATGGACTATATAGTCAATGGACTTCTCCAGGCCACAGTACTGCAGTGGGTGCCTTTCCCTTCTCCAGGAGATCTTCCCAACCCAGGAATCAAACTGGGGTCTCCTTCATTGCAGTCAGATTCTTTACCACCTGAGCTATCAGGAAGCCCGGGAGTAGCATATATACAGAAATTATAAGGGCTGTAGGTTTCACATAGGCTTAGGAAGAAAGGTAGACTAGTCTCACCATAAACTTTAACAAAGCATTGAAAAAATTGGTTAATTTTCTATTCTTCCACAGTAAAATCACATACAGCTAAATTTTTATAGAAACTTAGTTTTTTTTCCTGTGTCCTAGATAATATGTATTTTTCTGGACTGGAAGGGTTTTTCAAACCCTCATCTATAGAGTTCTCTATGAACTACCAGCATAGACCCCTTCCACTGGCAGCTAGAAGCTCCCCTCTTCTGAGAGGAATTGGAAGAGTCCAGGAGAACATCATAGATTGTGCTACATTAACAACCAGGCAATTTTCTTACTAGCTTATGACAGTAAACACTTACTTATCATTCTCTTCACGTGTCCATCACTTGTTGGCAGGGGCTCTGCTCCAAGTCATCCCCACTTTGGAAGCCACCATCATCTGGCCATTGCCAGTCACCTTGGCAGATAAAAGAGGTAGTGAATTATGTAGTAACTCTTAAAGCCTCATAGGAGATAGTACAATTATTTCCACCCATAAAGCAGGTCAGATGGGCACAGCTCATTTCAAAGTGGGTGAGGCAAAAGAGTTCTACCAAATGTCCTAAATAGGGAATAATAGAATATTTGCTTTCAGCCCTAAAAACTACAGCTCTTCAGCCTTAATTACTATGGTTCTACCATTCCCAAAGGAAGAAATTACATCCTGGGAAAGGAAGGTCAGCAAAGCCTTTTGTTTCAAGTGCAGCCTGCCCTTTGTGAGGTCATAGGTATCCAGGAGTTCTCAGATATTGGAAGGAGGTGCTACTAGATGGGCTTCCCAGGTGGTGTCAGTGGTAAAGAACCCACCTGCCAATCCAGGAGACTCAGAGACGCTGGTTCGCTCCTTGGGTGGGGAAGAGCCCCTGAAGGAGGGCAAGGCAACACACTCCAGTATTCTTGCCTGGAGAATCTTATGAACAGGGGAGACTGGCACACACACACACTTTCTTCTGACTGCCTCGTATAAATGATCACTTAACCACTCCTATTAGAGAAAGGAGAATTAGCCCTCCCCTCTCTGTGCTGAGCAGCTTCGATGGAGGCAAGATGTAGGAGCTTGCCAGCACTATTCTGAGGCAGGATAACATTCAGAAATCACTGCACCCCAACTGTCCTCCGTGGTGCAGAGGGCTCCCTTCTCTTCCTGCAGACTTGGCCTTGCCAGTAGACTGAAGCACCTAACAATCTGACACCTGCTGTGCATTGCCTCCAGATGCACCCGTCTGCTCTGGAAAGCTTTGCAAATGCAGGCCCCAAGTTCTCTGCAGACAGCATCCTGTCACCCTGGGAGTTGGCTTGTTTTCTGTGGTGCTGTCTCAGCAAAGAAACATTTTCCAGAGGGTTCCTGTGCATGGTTTCTGTAAACGAGAGTTGAAAGACATCATGGCCAGAAGCTTTTTAAAGAAATTTGTGTTCTTTCTTCTCTAGGCTTTTAAGAGAGTACATTTCAGAAGTCATTTTATCTATCTGGGGCTAAGTAGAGAATTCCATAGAGCAAAGACAGAAGAATTTTCTTTATTTGAAAAGAGAAAGAACGGAAAAAGGAAAGAACAAATCCTAAAGAGTTTTTAGGTACAGGAACCTAGAAACTTTGATGCTGGGTATATTTTTATCACTCAATACGTCTTTGTTTCTTCTTCAGCCTCATTAAAGGGGACAAAGGAGAGGAGCATATTTCTCATTTTCCCTTCTGAGATTGCTCCCCTTTACGCTGCCAGACATGCCCGCAGCTTAGCGCATTAGTACCACTGAGCTCCCTGAAGGTCTTGCCTCTCTGCTCACCACCTTTCAGTTCTTCTCTGGCTGCTTGGAAAGCAAGCCGCAGTTTAATGAGACAAGTCCCCCTTGGAGACTCCTCTTCCCTCTAGGAATTCAGTAAGTGCTTTATATAAAACAGTAATACGATGGTTCAGCCAGACTCTCTGGCTCACACACACTAACTGGTGTTCCCTGTGGGAAGGAGGAGCAGGTAGCCGAGTGATAAGGCCATTAGGACTGACTGCACTGTGTGAGTGGCTGGTCCCTGAAGCCACTTTTCTTGCCTGTTGTAAGTATGAAAAGACGTCAGCAAATGGCTGATCAGAACAGACTTCCTGGTGGGATGTAAAGATGTCCATGGGCAGAGACTGATAATAATGGGCAAAGAGTGATTTAGTATCATGATTATTCTTCAGCAGAGCCCGGAAGCCTTGCACCCAGGGAGCTCAGAAGAGATGCAGAGGGAGTGATGAGTGAGAAAGCAGATACACTGGATCCACAGAGGGGAGACTGCCTGCTCTTGTCATTGGAAGGAACTAAGAGAATCCTCTGGGAAGCCTTAGCAATGCCTCCGAGAACACTAGGAGACATGAGGTAAAAGAGGATCACAAATGGGAAGAATTTCTCTCCTCCTTACATATCACATTACCTTGTCCTCTAAATTCATAGATTCTCAGCTCTCTTACAACTCAAGGCCTCAAGGGTACCTGGGGCTTGGCGTGTGTTGAGTCCTATTACATAAAGAAGCTGAGAATGTCATAAGATCTCAGCAACTGAAAGATCAACAGCTGGAGTCAGGGAGAAGTTCCTTAAAGCCGTGAACAGTATCAGAATGGCTTAAGGAATGGGGATGGTCTTAGGATGGAAGTGAGTAGAGCAGGATAAAGAGTGAATATGTAGAGAAGAAACTTACAGTTACCAAGGGAGGAAGAGGGGGCGGGATGAACTGGGAGACTGGGACTGACATATATACACTCAGTTCAATCACTCAGTCGTGTCCGACTCTTTGCGACCCCAGGGACTGCAGCACACCAGGCTTCCCTGTGCATCACCAACTCCCAGGGTTTACTCAAACTCGAGTCCATTGAGTCGGTGATGCCATCCAACCATCTCTTCCTCTGTCGTCCCCTTCTTCTGCCTTCAATCTTTCCCAGCATCAAGGTCTTTTCAAATGAGTCAGTTCTTCCCATCAGGTGGCCAAAGTATTGGAGTTTCAGCTTCAGCGTCAGTCCTTCCAATGAATATTCAGGACTGATTTCCTTTAGGATGGACTGGTTGGATCTTGTTGCAGTCCAAGGGACTCTTAAGAATTTTCTCCAACATCACAGTTCAAAAGCATCAATTCTTCAGTGCTCAGCTTTCTTTTTGGTCCAACTCTCACATACATACATGACTACTGGAAAAGCCATAGCTTTGACTAGACAGACCTTTGTTGGCACTAAAGTGAGTCTTCTCTGATGGCTCAGTGGTAAAGAATCTGCCTGCTAATGCAGGAGATACAGGAGACAGGGGTTTGATCCCTGGGTTGGGAAGATTCCCCTGTAAAAGGGAATAGCAACCCACTCCAGTATTCATGCCTGGAGAATCCCATGGACAGAGGAGCCTGGTGGGCTACAGTCCATAGGGTCACAAACAGTTAGCCGGGACTGAGCACACATGTATAAAATAGGTAACTAATGAGAACCTACTGTATAACACAGGGATCTCTGCTCAATACTCTGTGCTGACCTAAATGGGAAGGAAATCTGGAAAAGAGGGGATATGTGTATAACTGATTCACTTTACTACACAGCAAGAAACTAACACAACACTGTAAAGTAACTATACTCCAATAAAAATTAACTTTTAAAAAGAGTAACAGGAATAGAATTACACTTTCCCTTTTCCTTTTTGTCTTCATTTTAATTTACACTATTTATTGATGTCTCCCTATTAGCTGCACAAATTAGAAATTGCTATGGTTTTTCCAGTGGTCATGTATGGATGTGAAAGTTGGACTGTAAAGAAAGCTGAGCACCGAAGAATTGATGCTTTTGAACTGTGGTGTTGGAGAAGACTCTTGAGAGTCCCTTGGACTGTAAGGAGATCCAACCAGTCCATCCTAAAGGAGATCAGCCCTGGGTGTTCATTGGAAGGACTGATGCTAAAGCTGAAACTCCAGTACTTTGGCCACCTCATGCGAAGAGTTGACTCATTGGAAAAGACTCTGATGCTGGGAGGGATTGGGGGCAGGAGGAGAAGGGGACGAAAGAGGATGAGATGGCTGGATGTTTGGTAATAAACAGGGAGGCCTGGCGTGCTGCAATTCATGGGGTTGCAAAGAGTCAGATACGACTGAGCAACTGAACTGAACTGAACTGAACTCCACCAGTGAAGTGATTTTAAGATAAGACCACAAATTCTTTTCTACTTCACCCTTTTAGAAATGGGGACTAATTCCCCTTAAGTGTGGGCTGGACTATGTTATTTGTTTCTAACAAATAAAGTGAAGCACATGGTGTGTGATTTTGGAGTCCAGATTATAGAGTCTGTGGCCTCATACTTGTTCTCTTTCACCCTCTTACTTGAAGCTTTCATTCCAGGGCGGGGTGGGGTGATGGTGGCAGTGGTGGGCAGCTGCCATGGCATGGGGACTCACAGGCAGCCTGTGGAAAATTCCACAGAGTAAGGAACCAAGGCCTACAGCCAGCAGCCATGTGAGTGTGCCATCTTGGAAGCAGCTCCAGTCAGACCTTGACAGTTTGCAGCCCCACTCAACATCCTGACTGTCGCTTCACAGGAGATCCCAAGCCAGATCACCAGCTAAGCAACTCCCAAACCCCTGACCAGCAGAAATTGTGAGATAATCTGTTTATTGTTTTAAGCCACTGCATTTCAGGGTGGTGTTATACAGCAGTAGATAACTGTGACAACTGGGATTACAGTCACTGCAACACAGAC
This sequence comes from Oreotragus oreotragus, assembly GCA_006410675.1. NCBI lineage: Eukaryota > Metazoa > Chordata > Mammalia > Artiodactyla > Bovidae > Oreotragus > Oreotragus oreotragus. The sequence goes on from SJYX01002550.1 coordinate 55,428, forward strand.
AGTGGTCCAAAGTAACAGATCATTAATATAAATCTGCACCAATGTTCCATTACTTAATGCCACAGTTTGCTAGCACCTCAAAAGTCTAGGGAGGAAGAAAAGGAAAATAAGTCAAAAACTTTCCATTCAGTGCTTGTCCCTGGCAAAATGAATTTGTTATTTTAAAGCTTCCCAAGCTTTGCTCCTGTGTAACTTTCCTCCAGCCAAGTGAACAAGACCTCAAGTTGAAGCTACATTCCAAGCTGTGGTTTATATATTAATATCCATGTGCTCACCCTTCTTGAGTAGTTTAGATAACACACATTTCTTATTCTAGATTTAGACATTCTTAGATGGGCAAAATTGGACCAGAAAGGAAGGAGGGAGAGAGAAAAAGGGGTGGAGAAATGAGCAAAAGTGAGATCTATAGTCTTTATTAGCTCACCTGGAAGCACCAAAAAATAAGGAAATTTCATATTTGAGCAGCTAGAGGAAAGGTGGCCTCCTGCAGTTCAAGTTTTTATGAATTTTGTCCCTAAGCTTTTCATACCTATCTTGATTTATTAGCCTTTCTCAGCATTATATCTTGTAGACCTGCCAGAAGAACACAGAGGAATGAAACATCTGGCAAATTTTCCCAGATCCTGTTATGAAATATCTTCAATCTTCAATTCAGTGAAAAGTAAACAAGTCATTGTCTTCCCCAGAAGTGATTCACTTTGCTGTCAGAACCCATGAACTGCAGGGGATGGTGGTTTCTGGGTCCCTCCTCAGGCTGATGGGCACGTGGGCCCTGTCTTTGGCAGTCTGGCTTAGCTGAAAGGGTCACAGAACTCTCAGATGCTTTACCAAAATAAATACGTCTTCTTGCTCAGTGAGGTGGTTATTTTTTTAATTTCTGAGTGATGTGCTTTGATGCTGTTAAGGGGTCACTTACGAATTGACATTATATCAGCAAATAGTAATTGCTTGATTTCTGCAAAAACGTCTAGTTTCATTTGCATTCCAGCCTTCCAACCCCAACACACACACACAAAAGACAGTGTAGATAACATGGCTACCTACAGCTGCTTGTAGTATCACATAGCCAGATTCCTTTTCAAAGAGAAGAATTCCAGAGATTTTTCAACATCAGCCTGCTCTGAACTTGAATTAAAATGCACACTATTTCTAAAATCTTTGTATTTGTTAAACATAAAACAAAGAGACTGACTACAATGCTGGTGAGTCTACCTAGGGATTTTTTTTTTTTTTCATCAAGGCATCTTTAGAGATATAACACACAGCCATACTAAGCAGATACCCTTGACTGACAGACAGGGAGTCCTGAACCAGAAGGATTGAAACAAGCACAAACTAACTTTTAAGTTCCCTGAGTCTCTGAGTGACTTAGAACCAGATGATTCTATAACAACACATATGAAGAAACTGAGGTTGAATGTGGGAAAAAAAAAATTTGGTCAGTGTTTCATGGGGGGGGGACAGGCTCTGATTGGAGTGGCACGGTGGGACAGAGACGACTTTCCTGAGGAGGTGGCTCTCCTGAGCCCAGTCTGAAGGGAAAAGGAAGCTGCTCCAGGTGGCAGTGGGGGTGGCGTGTGCTAGGATCTGAATGGGTGTGAGTTTGAGGAGCAGCTGGCAGGTCACTGGGGCTTCGGCTTAGAACCAGAAGGGAAGGTGTTCTGGGAGAAGCCGATGGCAGGGTGGGGTGGGGTGGGAGGGGGTCCTCCAGGGCCTCTCTGAGGAGTCCAGATTATCCCAGAGTAGCCCTTAGTCCTGCTATGTCCCCACCTCCCAGCCTGTCCTCTGCCCTCCACCTGGCTTAGCAAGTGAGGCCCCAAAGGAAACCTCCCATTCTCCTCCTCCTGGGAACTGTAGGCCTTCTCAGGTATTTGGGGGCTGACTGCCCCCATGCCCTGCTAGTCCTTAGGAGTGTCTTGAGGACTGATGGATGGGGGGGTGGATGGGCAGGAGGGTGGCTGAGAGAGGAGGAGCTCTATAGCTGGAGACCAAGGTAACCTGATAAATGAAGGCTCTAGTGCAGTCTCCCTAGTAACTGGCTGACCCAACCATCAGGAGCAATTTAGGGGAAAGCAACACATGTTTTGGGGAAGGCAATGGCACCCCACTCCAGTACTCTTGCCTGGAAAATCCCATGGACGGAGGAGCCTGGTAGGCTGCAGTCCATGGGGTCGCTGAGGGTCGGACACGACTGAGCGACTTCACTTTCACTTTTCACTTTCATGCATTGGAGAAGGAAATGGTAACCCACTCCAGTGTTCTTGCCTGGAGAATCCCAGGGATGGGGAGCCTGGTGGGCTGCCATCTATGGGGCCACACAGAGTCGGACACTACTGAAGTGACTTAGCAGTAGCAGCAGACACGTGTTTGGGCATTTTCCTTCTCCATTGTCTAAGTGGGTTCACAGGTCCCTCCTCCTCTCATAAAAACCCTAACACCTTTCCCCAGGCACCTCCCCTGCCCAGACCTGCTTCTCTTTGGAAAATGGGGCTGGTGTGTCTGTGTAGCTGTGTAGAACTGTGTGTAGCTCTGTGTGGGTTTGAGCATGAAGGTATCTCATATGTGCATGAGGAAGTGTAAATGGGAGTGTGTGAGCTTGCAAGTGCATGCAAATATCTCTGCTGGTGCCATGTATGGGGGAGCACGTGTGCATGAGACTTGTCAGCCTCTGTGCACGTGGGAGAACATGAAAGCACGCATATGCACATGTGTCCAGAAGAGTCTGTGGGGTCTTTATGATTGCAGGGGTCCTTGAGGCGTGTGAGTGCTTGCAGTGAGTGTGCATGGGATGCTATGCAACTGGCCAGCATGATTGTCTTTGAAGGGCAGAAGTTGCTGAGCTGGGATACATCCATTAACCAAAGCAATAAAATGCCCAACTGGTCTCCTTGTTTCCCTTCTCGTAATCCGTTCTCTACCCTGCAGCCAGTGTGATCTTTTAAAATTGCAAATCAGATCACGTCACTGCTAGGCTGAAAGCCCTCTGAGGGCTACTGGAATAAATCCAAACTTCTGATTATGGCCTGGCGGATATGTCCCCCATCCCAGTACGATCTTTGTGGCCTCATCTCCTGCCGCTCTGCAGGCAGGCACCCGCTGCCTCAGTCACACAGGTAAGAGCCTTTGTTCTTGTCCTTCCCTCCTCTGGCTCCCTTGGCTGCTGGGCACTCTCCTGGCTCCAGATTTCAGCCTGACATTATCCATGGGGCCTTCTCTGACCACCTCCCTCCAGGCCCCCTCTGTGCCATCACTCCATCTTCTTTTCTCCCCAGTGCTAATTCAGTTGGGTCTGAAACAGGTGCTGAGATGGAGCTGGGTGTGCACAGGGTTTTGTGGGAAGCAGCCCCTAGAAAGGAATAGAGAGGACCCCAGAATGGGCAGGGCAGGGAAGGGCCAGCTGACCACAACATAGATCTGATAAGGTCTCTGCCAGCCTCCTAAGTGCCTGGAGCAAAGACTGTCCACGAGAGGAGTCCTGAATTGGGTGGAAATGGCTAAACCTGACACCACACCTGGCCTCAGTCAAGGGCTGGAACCATCAACACAGAAGCTAAGGTTGAAGAGAATGAGAAGACAAACCACAGATGAGAAAAATATTAATACTTGCAAAAGACAGATCTCAGGAAGAACTGGTATCCAAAATATACACAAAAAAACTCAGTAAATTGATTTTTTAAAAAAAATGAGCCAAAGACCTAAACAGACACCTGACTAAAGAAAATATACAGTTGGCAAATAAGCATATGAAGAGATACTTCACATCACGTGTCATCAGGGTATTGCAAATTAAAACAACAATGAGATTTTACTATATACCTATTAGAATGGCCAAAATCCAGAACAATGACAACACCAAATGCTGGTGAGGATGTAGAGCAACAGAAACTCTCATTCATTGCTGGTGGGAATCAAACTTTGGAAGATGGCTTAGTGGTTAGTGTTTTTTTTTTTTTTTAAACAAAACTAAACATACAAAAAACAAAAACAAAATCTAAACATACTCTTCCCTCATGATTCAGCCACTACACTCCTTAGCATTTACCTAAAGGAACTGAAGCTTGTGTCTACAGAAAAATCTGTGCACAGATGCTTGTAGCAGCTTTACTCACACCTGCCAAAACTTGGGAGCAACCAAGATGTCTTTCAATAGGTGACTGGATAAATAAACTGTGGCACACCCAGACAATGGGCTATCATTCAGCGATAAAAAGAAATGAGCTTTCAAGCCATGAAAAGACATGGAGCAATCTTAAATGCATATTACTAAGTGAAAGAAGCCAATCTTCAAAGGTTACATAGTGTGTGATTTTAACTGCATGACATTCTGGAAAAGGCAAAACTATGGAGATGGTAAAAAAGATCAGTGATTTCCAGGAGTTAGCGGGGAGGGAGAGAAGATTTTCAAGGCAGTGAAACTCCTCTGTGTGACACTGTAGTGGTGCATATTGTCCAAATCCATAGAACGTACGATACTAAGAGTGAGCCCAAGTGTGAACTATGTACTTTGGGTGATAATAATGTGTCAGTGTAGGTTCATCGATTACAGCAAATGTACCATTCTGGTGGGGATGTTGATGATGGAAAGGAGGCTGTGTGTGAGGGGGCATAGGAGTATGTAAGAACTCTGTGCAATTTTGCTGTTAACTTAAAAATGCTCTTTAAAAAAATCTGTTAAAAAAGAAAGAAAGAGGACTTCCCTGGTGATCCTGGGGGTGAGGCTCCATGCTCCCAATGCAGCGGAATTCTCCCAGCGTTTGATTCTTGGTCAGGAACTAGATCCCACATGCTGCAACTAAGAGCCAGTGCAATCAAATAAATAAATACAAATAAATTTTAAAAAAAAAGAAAGAAAAAGGCTTTCCCCCTGAACGCCCTTCTCCTCTCTTCCTACCCTTACCCTTTCCTTCTGCTATGCAAGCATTTTCTGACTTCTTCACGGGAGGACACGTTTGTTAGGCAGATCTGTCTGTCTGTTCTGTCCTTCTCTTTTACGTTTCCCCTGAGTCTTTGTTAAAGATTTTCCAGGGGCTTACCCTGTGGCTCATTGATAAAGAATCCACCTCCCAGTGCAGGAGACCTGGTCTGGGAAGATCCCACATGCCACGGAGCAGCGAAGACCATACTGCACGACTGCTGAGCCTGCATGCTAGAGCCCGGGAGCTGCAGCTACTGAAGCCCGTGTGCCCTCTGGCCCGTGCCCTGCAACAAGGGAAGCCACCGCAATGAGAAGCCCGCACACCGCAATTAGAGAGCAGCCCCTGCTCGCCACAACCAGAGAAAAGCTCGCACATCAGTGAAGACCCAGCACAGCCAATAAACGAATACATAAATAAATAAAATAGAGATTTTCCAGCTCAGGGGCCAGCCTAGCCTGGAGCTTTTTCATCTTTGCCCTTCCTTTGCCAATCTTGCAAGCCCTCATTTCAGCTTCCTCCCAATCCACGAAACTTCTAGAAAGAATCTCACCAACAAAGGACATCTATGATCTGCTCTGGAAGCCCTGTCCTGGTATAAATATGTCCCCCAATGCCCAGCTAAGGAAAAGGAAATTTAAGAGCGAAGAGAGAAGAAAATCTTGGATGCCTCATTAGCAGCACCTCCTGAGAAGCTTTATCTTGCCTCCTTTGATATCAGAGTGAAGCAAGAGGAAACACCTTCCCTCCCTGTCTCCAGGGACAGAACTTGAGGGGCATCCACAGACTGGGCTCCATTTCCATTTCCCAGGCCACATTAAAACTTCTGGAGACATCAAGCTGCAAGAAGGTTAGGCCTTCTCTGTCTCCCTGAGCAGCACACAGTAAATCAATACTGGGCACAAGTGAGTGTGAGGAAGTCCTTCAACGTTTCAAATTTTCCCATCACGACTATGGTGAAGTTCTGTGTGTTTTGAAGTATGTAAAATTCTTAAATGGTTTTCTTCTTTGCCAGGTCCCTAAGGGTGGGTTTGGTCTTGCCCGTATCTGTAATCAGCCCAGCTGAACTTCCTGTCCCCCACCAGGCCTGCCCTGTGCTGAAGCTGCAGAGGGTGGCTCCAGGCTGACCTTGAGGATGTCAGGGATCGGTACAGGAGAGCAGGCCTGGTGTGGGGTGGGGATCGGGGGTGGTCACATAGTCAAGCTCAGGGCTGATGGGGAACAAAATAGTTAGGGATCAGGAAGGGCAGGGTCTTGGATGAGCCTTGGGATGGTCTTTCTCCTTGGCTAGGATAGCTCAGCTTAGAAAACCAAACTCGAATCAAATTAACAGATAGAGGCTGAGGTCCATTGCAGGCAAAAATCTAGGCTAGAGTGTGAGGCTGGAAGTAGGATCTAATTATGCCTGGAGGTAGCAGCCTCAGGCTCCTCTGACCTGGGGGCAGATTAGATGGTGGGATGGAATGGTCAGGTGCCCACTGTGAGGCTGTCCATCAGCTCAGGTTCATTCCCTCCGGTAAGTGTGGGAGGATCCTTCCTTCCTTACAGATGGGCAAACGGAAGCCAAGGTCACACACGTCCAGTGAGGGAAGAGCCTAGCCTCCTAGCTGAGTCAGGGTGGAGATTTGGCCTCACAGTGATCCTCGGGGTCTAGAGTTGGGGCCCCTCATGGGTGACTCTTACCATCACCTGGCTCCTTCTGAGGCTGGAGGGAAAGGGGAACAGTCTACAGGCCTTTCTGTCATAATTGCATATTTAGTCCTACTATGGGCTAGTGAAGTGAAGTAAAAGTCGCTCAGTCGTGTCCGACTCTTTGCAACCCCATGGAGTATCCAGTCCTTGAAATTCTCCAGGCCAGAATACTGGAGTGGGTAGCCTTTCCCTTCTCCAGGGGACTATGGGCTAGGTACCCAGGTAAATGCTTCAAATACATGGTCTCATCCACACAGCCCCATTTTGCAAAATGGGCCTCATTTTCCAGACACACTCAGAAGGGGAAAGGGACTTGCCCAGGGTGACACAGAAAGCAAGTGGCGGGGCCTTCTGGCCCATGAGTGCGTGTGCAGAGCCCATCTGTCTTCCAGCTAAAACCCAGGTCACAGCATCTAGTGCATTGACTGGTGTGTTGTAGGCAAGAAATAAGTCTGGTAAAAGAATGAATACATGAATGATCTTGCAACTCCTGGTCCCAAGTCTGTGTTCTTTCCTGGGTTTCCACCTAGTCTGGGGATCTGGACGCTGACGGCAAAAGCCCTCGGTCTTCCTGGTGGGAGAGGGGCCCAGGGTGGGCTGGTGAGAGTACCCTGGGGGAGGGGCTGCAGCGGCCCTGGTGTCACCCTGACCCTGCACAGCCGCTCCTGCTGACCACGTGCAGTCCCTGAGGACCCCAGAAGAAGGGGTCCACCGCAAAATAAACATACAGTCTGTACATCCAGTGATTCAGAAGATCCTGCTGTGCCCACCTCCCTCTCCCCACAAACCTTCCTGTTGCCATGACAACTGACCTCACCAAACTGAAGCTTGCTGAGGCATCCCAATTAACCCTTTTCTGACACAGCAGGGCCCTCCGTCACATCGGGTCGCCTGTCTACGTGGCCTGAATGCCACTAAAGGATGCAGGGTGGTGCTGTGCGCAGAAGTGGAGTTTTTAGGGGCCCGAGGGCCTGGGTTGATTTTGGGGGGTCAACTGTGTGAAACTGAACAGTCCGGGACCCTCACGGTGTTGCTGTAAGTGTTCCATGAGGAATGCACAGTAATACCTTGTGGGATCCTTGGCTCAGTTAAGGCGACTCACATGAGGAGCCGCTCTGTGCACAGATCCAGCCTGCTCCTGTTACTGCAGGGCCCCAGGGCATGTCAGTGGGAGGGCATACGCCATCACAGACACACAGAGCAGTGATTCATCTGGAAAAAAAGGAAGCTCACAGCCACTCAAACTGTATGAAGCCTGGAGGTTGCCCTGGGAGATCCCCATCAAATAGCCCATTCATTCCACCTTGAACTCAAACCTCTCAATGTCCCCCTGGGCTCTGGGACTCCCAGAAAGGGACGGGTCTATGCGCTCAGACAGCAGGGCTGAGTGGGGTGAGCCTGGAATTCTGGAAGTCCACTTGGCAGAAGTGAGGATGGGGCCACCTGCTGTCAACTCCCATAGAGCCCACAGGACCCTAAGGGAAGTGGCAGCAGAGAGCCCAATGAACAAGGCCATATTAATGGCCAGTGTTTACTAAGGGTCAGCCAGGGGCCAGAGTGATCAACGCAGATGAGGCTGCATTCCTCCTGCGCTCCACTGCTTAAAGCTCTTTGATGGGTCCTCCCTGCTGTTGTCACCGGAACCCAAACCCTGCGTGCAGCCCACTAGACCCTCGTGTCCTGGCCCCTGCCTACCTCTCAGCTCACGTTGCCCTCAGCCACTCTGCCCCAGCACTCAGACTTTCTTTGGCTTTTGTTTTGTTGGCCTCACCATGCAGCTTGTAGGATCTTGGTTCCCCTGCTAGGGACTGAACCCAGACCCTCAACAATCCTAGCCACTGGACCATCAGGGAAATTCCTGTTTGTTTGTTTTTCTTTTCAGACAAACTGTGCTTCTCCAGCCTCAGAGCTTTTGCACATGTAGATGCCTTTACCTGGATGCACATTTACTAGCTTTTCCCAGTTTTATCAGTTGTAAGAGACATGCTTAAAAAGACCAACTTGTACTCTGAGATAACTGTGGACTACATAAAAATTGCAAAAAGTAGTACCAATAATTTCCTTATTTCCTTCACTGAGTTTCCCCCATTGTTGGTTTTTAGCATGCTTACATATGTCCTGGTGTGTTGGATGCTAGAGCCATTTTTGCGTATTTCTGCCCAACTCCCTGGGTAGTGACTTCGTGTTGGTGGCTTGAAACCAACTGGTGTGGAGGCAGAGAATTTACAGAACAGAAACCAGTAATCAGGGACTTTCCCCCTAGGAAATGCTGTTAAACATTTACCACCATGCTACCCTTGTATCAATCTCTTTTATTTCTCTCTTTGTGTGTGTGGAGGGGCCTTCCTAAGGCCCACTTGTCTTCACACTCCAGAATGTCTGGCTCTAGGTGAGTGATCACACCATCATGGTTATCTGGGTCATTAAGATCTTTTTTTGTATAGTTCTTCTGTGTATCTTACCACATCTCCTTAATATCTTCTGCTTCTGTTAGGTCCATACCATTTCTGTCCTTTATTGTTCCCATCTTTGCATGAAATGTTCCCTTGGTATCTCTCATTTTCTTGAAGAGATCTCTAGTCTTTCCCATTCTATTTTTTTCCCCCTATTTCTTTGCATTGATCTCCGAGGAAAGCTTTCTCATCTCTCCTTGCTATTCTTTGGAACTCTGCATTCAGATGATATATCTTTCCTTTTCTCCTTTGCCTTTAGCTTCTCTTGTTTTCTCAGCCTCCTCAGACAACCATTTTGCCTTTTGCATTTCTTTTTCTTGGGGATGGTCTTGATCACCACCTCCTGTACAATGTCATTAACCTCTGTCCGTAGTTCTTCAGGCACTCTATCAAATTTAATCCCTTGAATCTATTTGTCACTTTCACTGTATAATCGTAAGGAATTTGATTTAGGTCATACTTGAATGGTTTGGTGGTTTCCCTACTTTCAAACATCTTCAAATGTCCTAACAATGTCCTTTATAGCAAAAAAAGAAACAATTTCTGCTGTGTGTATTATGTAAATATCTTGTTTTGTATCCCCTGCTGGTATAGCATCCATTGATAATTCTTTCCTAAAGAACATTCTTTCCTTCCCCATTCATTTGTTTATTCATTAATTTATTTATATCTGGATGAACTCATGGATTCTTTGTTTTTTGGGTTATAACCTAGAAGTCTCATGATTTATTTCAATGCTCAAATTATGCCAGATTTGTCCAGGAGAAACCATTTCAGGCTGAAAGTGAAAGTGAAGTTGCTCAGTTGTGTCCGACTCTTAGCAGCCTCATGGACTGCAGCCTACCAGGCTCCTCCGTCCATGGGATTTTCCAGGCAAGAGTACTGGAGTGGCATTGGCAATTTGATCTCTGGTTCCTCTGCCTTTTCTAAACCCAGTTTGAACATCTGGAAGTTCATGGTTCATGTACTGCTGAAGCCTGGCTTGCAGAATTTTGAGCATTCCTTTACTAGCTAACTGGCTAATTTAGTAACTGGCTACTTAGTCCCAAATATTTAGGTAGCTTGAAAAATTGTGTTTAGTGAGTTTTGCTCTGGAAATGCCCTATAACCTTGAAGGAATCAATAAACCATCACAGGCAATCTGCTTCTGCATTTCTCTCAGAGTATGGATAATATCCTCTACATTACCTATGTGAAGGGATTTAAGAATTTTTTTCCAAATCCTAAGTGCTAGGAAACATCATAAGAAACCCTGGGCTGGAAGAAGCACAAGCTGGAATCAAGATTGCCGGGAGAAATATCAATAACCTCAGATATGCAGATGACACCACCCTTATGGCAGATAGTGAAGAGGAACTAAAAAGCCTCTTGATGAAAGTGAAAGAGGAGAGTGAAAAAGTTGGCTTAAAGCTCAATGTTCAGAAAACGAAGATCATGGCATCTGTTCCCATCACTTCATGGGAAATAGATGGGGAAACAGTGGAAACAGTGGCAGACTTTATTTTGGGGGCTCCAAAGTCACTGCAGACGGTGACTGCAGCAATGAAATTAAAAGATGCTTACTCCTTGGAAGGAAAGTTATGACCAGCCTAGATAGCATATTCAAAAGCAGAGACATTACTTTGCCAACAAAGGTCTGTCTAGTCAAGGCTATGGTTTTTCCAGTGGTCATGTATGGATGTGAGAGTGGGACTGTGAAGAAGGCTGAGTGCCGAAGAATTGATGCTTTTGAACTGTGGTGTTGGAGAAGACTCTTGAGAGTCCCTTGGACTGCAAGGAGATCCAACAAGTCCATCCTAAAGGAGATCAGTCCTGGGTGTTCATTTGAAAGACTGATATTGAAGCTGAAACTCTAATACTTTAGCCACCTCATGCGAAAAGTTGACTCATTGGAAAAGACTCTGATGCTGTGAAGGACTGAGGGCAGGAGGAGAAGGGGACGACAGAGGGTGAGATGGCTGGATGGCATCACCGACTTGATGGACGTGAGTTTGAGTGAACTCTGGGAGTTGCTGATGGACAGGGAGGCCTGGTGTGCTGTGATTCATGGGGTCGCAAAGAGTCAGACAAGACTGAGCAACTGAACTGAACTGAAGTGCTAGGAAATTTTTATTTTCTGTGAATAACTGATGCACTTGTTTCTTACAGTCAGTGCAAAGCTGATTATAAAGAAGATCCAAAAAATTTACAGGTCAAATTTAATAATACTATAGCATGTGATCTGTATAAAGTTATGTGTTAATTACACCCTAGTGATGATTTTCTATACTATCTAGACATTCCATGAAGTTATTCTCTGTCTGTATTTCTATTTTCCCAGTTTGGTACATATAATAAATAAATCTTATAAAATCTTTTGTGAAATAAAGAATACATGAATGAATAAAACAAATGACAAAACATTGCTATACTGATAGAGATTAAATGTCTTAAATGTATATCCTATTGACTGAAAGCCAGAGTTTGTTTAATAGAAAGACTCAAGCAGGAGACTGTTGAGTCTCTACGTATGCAAAGAAATCTCAGAGGCATTAGAAGGGATCCTGGAGTCCCAAAGGTACTTTATCGCTCAGAAACTCTTGGTTGTAGCTACCCTGTGCTTCAAGTTGAAAATGAAAGGGATTTTCTTAAACAAATACCTTTTATCTACAAAAAATCCACAGCAGACGTCATATTTAATGAAGGTGATCTAGGGAAGGGGTTCCCAGCCTCCAGGATCTAATGCCTGATGCTCAAGGTGGAGCTGATGTAATAACAATAGAAATAAAGTGCACAATAAATGTAATGAACTTGAATCACCCCTGGTGGCTCAGATAGTAAAGAATCCGCCTGCAATGCACAAGACCTGGGTTTGATCCCTGGGTTGGAAAGATCCCCTGGAGAAGGGGACGGCTATCTGCTCCAGTATTCTGGCCTGGAGAATTCCATGGACAGAGGAGCCTGGCAGGCTACAGTCCATGGGGTTGCAGAGTCCGGCATGACTGAGAGACTTTCACTTTCACTTTGATTCATCCTGAAATCACCATCTGCCCCTGTCTGTGGATAAACTGTCTTCCACGAAACCAGTCCCTGGTGCCAAAAAGATTGGGGACCATTGCTCTGGTGAATATTTCCCTTCTCGTAATAGGAAACATATGTCTGCTATTATGTTTTCAATTCAGCTTTGGCCTGGAGGTCCTGCCTAGTGAAATAAGAGGAGGAAAAAGCATGAGGAAGAAAGAAACAAAGCTGTCATTCTTCACAGGTGATACTGCAGAGATTCAGGCAGCAAATGAAGTTCTGGTTATTAGGAATAGAGGAGACTGAGAGCTGGAATAAAGATTGCAGAACTAGAAACGTTAAGTGACAAAATGAAAGGTGACATTCTGCTTTGTAATTGAGACTGATAGTCATCCCCCAAATCTGTTCTCCTCTTTTATGGTAATTGAACCCTTGAGTTACAACTTGCCACAGGGAATAAAGGTATTTCCCAGGGTCCCTTACATTCAGGCATGCCTGTATGATTAAGTTCTAGATGTTGGCATACGAGGAGCAGTGACACATGTAGCTTCCAGTAATTCTGCTCTTAATGAAATGTGGATGCAGTGGCAGCAATCCATCTTGGAGCATGATGCTTGGAGCAATCCAGCTTCGAGCTCCCCAGAAATAACAGAGCAATAGGAAATAGGAGCATGGATTTCTCCCATTGTGGAGCTGGTACAGGGCTGCCGAATATGACTGTGCAGTTGGAAATGACATAGTGGGTATCCTTCCCAGGGTCCACAGTGTGAACAGGACCCCATAGAATTATGCAACAGACATCAGGAAAAATGAGTACACAGCATCCCAGAGTCACCTGCCCAGGCAGGGCTCCCCTGGAGGGAAGCTTACACCTGGATCATTTCAAATATTGTTACTTTGGAGAATTCCCTGGCAGTCTGTGTTTTCATTGCTGAGGGTCTGTGTTTGATCTTTGGTCAGGGAACTAAGATCCCTCAAGCCATGCAATGCAGTCAAAAAATTAAAAATTAAATAAACTATGATGATTAACAAGGACCTACCATAAAGCACGGGTAACTCTGCTCAATGTTTTGTAGCAGCCTGGATGGGAGGGGAGTCTGGGGGAGAATGGATACGTGTATATGTATGGCTGAGTCCCTTTGCTGTCCACTTAAAATTATCACAGTGTGAAATTATCACGTTGTTATGTCGGCTATACTCGAATATAAAATTAAAAGTTTATAAATAAATACATGACTGTTACTTTGGATCTCTGCTACAGCTTCTGAATCTCCATTACAGTTAATGAAAGTGTGTGTGTTAGTCATTCAGTTGTGTCCAACTCTCTACGACCCCATGGGCCAGTCTTCTCTGTCCATGGAATTCTCCAGGCAAGAATACTGGAGTGGGTAGCCATTCCCTTCTCTAGGGGATCTTCTCGACTAGGGGACTGAAAGCCAGTCTCCTACATTGCAGGCAGATTCTTTACCATCTGAGCCACCAGGGAAGTCCTGTTACAGTTAATACAAGATTCTAAGTCTGGGATAGGTCCTTTTAGCAAACAAAGGAAGTCAAATAGAGTAGTAGCCATGGGGCAAGATGAATTTCACATTTGTTGAGTGAAAGATCAACAAATGTGAAAGATCTGTGCAAAGATCAATGGTCAGTGCTGGTGGAATATACATAAAGGACAGTTCCTGCCCTCCAGGAACTTAAAGTCTAGTGAGGAAAAATCCATTTATAAATTCCAACAACTTTCAAGAATATAACCCTCAAGGAATTTATAATCTAGTGAAGAAAAATATACCAATAAGTTCAATACATAGGAGTGAAGTGAGGCTCTGAGGACAGCAATCTAGTAGGAAAAGACATTCATGCCAATAATATTAATATCTGGCAGTGAAGTGGGTACTGGAGGCGTTTCTGATATGAAGTGGAAAATAACTAGCCAGCCTCAAGTTTTCAAATCATGGCATTCATCAGTTTTCCCTTCAGATAGCCTTAAGTTATGATATGCAATACTAATTTTTCTATTTCAGTGCCCTTAGACATTTGGCTTTCTGTAGCATGGAAGCAGTTTGCCTATTGTATTTTAAAGAATTTTTCTTAGAAAAAGAAAGGAAAAAAATCAATATTTTTTTATTTGCTCACAGAAATGAAAACATACTTGGCCTCAAAGGAACAAAACATCTAATTTACTTTGCAATGTTTTCTAAATGTTACTCCAGAGAGGCTTATATTTATGGAGAGTATCTGAATATGACCTTTAAAAAACTTACATTGATTTGGTGGGTTTTTTTCTAAACAGACTATGATAATAATAATACCCAATAAAATAAAATGCATTTGAAAAATATCATGTGTGTGTACTGGTTATGTGTGGGTGGGGACCAACCACAAATTCTGAAAATCTTTTCTCAATATTAAGACTCTTGTCACTGCAGGAGCAATTTGCAATTTAAGCCTACCATGGATATTTATTGAGGATCTATTCTGAGCTGTGCTCTGCTGGGCACAGCTCAGAATATTGAAAGTGGGCAATAAAAAAAAAAAATTCTGCATTCTCATACAGTAGGCCACTATCCAAAAGGATATATATATATATATATATCCTTTATATATACATATATAGAAGTGAAGTGAAGTTGCTCAGTCATGTCTGACTCTTTGCGACCCCATGGACTATAGCCCACCAGGGTCCATGGGATTCTCTGGGCAAGAACACTGGAGTGGGTTGCCATTTCCTTCTCCAGGGATCTTTCCGACCAAGGGATCGAACCCAGGTCTCCTGCATTGCAGGCAGATGCTTTAACCTCTGAGTCACCAGAGAGCCCCATATACATATGTATATGTATATATATGTATATAAAACCAGTACATTTTTTTTTAAATTCAACATTCCAGAAACTAAGATCATGGGATCTGGTCCCAACACTTCAGGGCAAATAGATGGGGAAAAAATGGAAACAGTGATAGACTTTGTTTTCTTGGGATCCAAAATCACTGTGGACAGTGACTGTAGCCATGAAATTAAAAGATGCTTGCTCATTGGAAGAAAAGCTATGATGAACCTGCTGCTGCTAAGTCGCTTCAGTCGTGTCCGACTCTGTGCGACCCCATAGATGGCCTTCTACCAGGCTCCTCTGTCCCTGGGATTCTCCAGGCAAGAACACTGGAGTGGGTTGCCATTTCCTTCTCCAATGCATGAAAGTGAAAAGTGAAAGTGAAGTCACTCAGTTGTGTCCGACTCTTAGCAGCCTCATGGACTGCAGCCTACCAGGCTCCTCCGTCCATGGGATTTTCCAGGCAAGAGTACTGGAGTGGGTTGCCATTGCCTTCTCTGATTTCAGGCTGGCTCCATTCTTATTGACATGTTCTTGTTATTATTTTTTCCTTTAAGCACATCATCACTTTCTGGTACAACAAAATGTTCTAGGGTCATCTTATACTTTGCCCGAGTGAGCCCTGGAATTGGCTGTTTTCCCAAAGTGCCACGGTTCCTTTTAGTGGAGAATAGCATTTAGAAACCAATGTCTGGGAACTGGGGTGCTCTGTGCTTCTGAGGAAGAGACAGCTGTTAAATTTCTGACAACAGGATGCATTTTACAGACTACGGTGTGTACCGATCCCCTGCTCTGGCGCTTGACTCTTTTTCCTTCTGGCTGCTTTTCTGTTCACCCTGAAGCCGAGCTGAGCAGTGATTATTGACATGTTCTTGTTATTATTTTTTCCTTTAAGCACATCATCACTTTCTGGTACAACAAAATGTTCTAGGGTCATCTTATACTTTGCCCGAGTGAGCCCTGGAATTGGCTGTTTTCCCAAAGTGCCACGGTTCCTTTTAGTGGAGAATAGCATTTAGAAACCAATGTCTGGGAACTGGGGTGCTCTGTGCTTCTGAGGAAGAGACAGCTGTTAAATTTCTGACAACAGGATGCATTTTACAGACTACGGTGTGTACCGATCCCCTGCTCTGGCGCTTGACTCTTTTTCCTTCTGGCTGCTTTTCTGTTCACCCTGAAGCCGAGCTGAGCAGTGAGTCCTCTGCCAGGACTCCATTCCCACCCTTCCTGCCCTTTTCTCTGCCCAGTTCACACACCCTTCTGTCCTGTCTCCCTTTTCCACTGAACCACAGCCAGAAAGCCCGATCTTACACCAAAAAAGCTTGCTGCAGGGCAAGGTGGATTTCTCTTGGATTTTACTGTATTCTGATCTCTGCTTTTACAGATCTTTTTTGTTTGAAATTGGGTGGAAGATAGGGAACTCCTCTGGGGCTGAAGGAAAGTCTAAAAGAGTTTTTTCAGGAAGCACAAAATAACATTTCTAAAGGTGAGAATGCTCTGTGTCATGGTTAATTAGTAAAATTTTTCTTTCTTGGTGATATCTAAAATAATATTGTTTTAGGGGACTTCCCAGGTGGTCCAATGGTTAAGAATCCGCCTGCTCATGCAGGCGATATGGGTTCGATTCCTGGTCCAGGAAGATTCCACATGCCACAGGTCAGCTCAGCCCTTGTGCCACAATTACTGAAGCCTGTGTGCCCTGGAGCTCATGCCCTGAAACAAAAGAAGACACCACAATGAGAAGCCCCCATCCCCTGAAACTAGAGAAATGAAGACCGAGCACAGCCAAAACTAAATACGTTAAAAATTCTAAAGTTATTTTAAAAATAAATAAATAAAATAATAGTGCTTTAGATTCAGTGAAAAAGATCACACCTGTTATCCTTCAGAACAGATCTCCTGGTTCTTCCTCATGAGTGCTTTTCTTCCATAGCATTCAGCGCAATCGGCACCAGATTTTGGGGTCACTATTGGTTCATATGGGCTTCCCTGGTGGCTCAGACAGTAAAGAATCTGCCTGCAATGTGAGAGACCTGGGTTCAATCCCTGGGTCAGGAAGAGTCCCCTGGAGAAGGGAATGGCAACCCACTCCAGGGTTCTTGCCTGGAGAATCCATGGACAGAGGAGCCTGGAGGGCTGCAGTCCATGGGGTCGCGCAGAGCTGGACACAACTGAGCAACTAATGCTTGCACTGTCACTGGTTAATATTTGCCAGAGCTGTATCATCAATGCCTGGCACACTGATGCTTAGTAAAACTTTGTTGAATGAATGCCTGAATTAATTTTATCTTCTCAGTAATCTGCGAAACAGAGATGACTTTCTCTTCTTTACTGATGGGGAAACTGAGGCTCCAACAGCCATGGTTTGTTCAACACTGTTGCCCCAGTAACTGGTGGAATGGGACTTCAAATCTGGATTTGTTAGAATCTAACGTGTGTGCAAAGTGTTTCAATGGAAGAGTTGCTTTTAGTGGAGAATTGAATTTTTATTCCCATGATGAGTTTTGCCACTGAACGAGTTTCTAAATTCTTAGAAATTAGGGCAGCACAAAAATGATCCAAAGGAGGACACAGAACAGGGACTGGTGCTGCAAAAGTGGCCGCGAGGGGCCCTCTGGGGGACCGTAACCACTCATCTCATTGTTTGCCATATTCCCACTGGAGTATGTCAGGGCCAGGCAGAGGCGGGCACCAGGGACTTGACCTCAACCATGAACTCCATCCCCCAGCTCCAGCTGACTAGCTCTGGGGCCCGCCAGGGTGCCTTCTATGGCAGAAGACACTTCTCCCAAGGGCTCCACCTTGCCACCTTCCCTGCCTCCTACACATGCCCAGCAGTTGGGCGGAATGGGAGTTACACCTCTGCTTTGAAGATGGGGAAACTGAGTCTCCAAGGATAGAAATACTCACCAGAGAGGAAGTTTCGCCATCTGTACAATGGGAGGATTGGACTAGGTGATGTCCAAGGCGGTTTCTCCAGTTCTCCGGATAGTGGCTTAATGGCCAGTGGCCTCCTTCCCTACCTCCCCTCCTCCCAACCTCGGGGCTTTCCTGCCCTGCTCCCAGGGGAAACAGTGCTTCCATCCAATTGCTTCCCTTTGAACTGAGAGAGTCAAAACACAATCCTCATTTACATTTCAAAGACCGCAGTGCCTGATCTGGATCAGACACGCCATCCACCTGGTCTCTGAAAGTCCCTGTCCTGGCCTGGCAGCTGGGTTGGCCTCTCAAGAGATGAGTAAAGCACCTTTGGAGACATTTGAGAAGCGCTGAAAGATGTTTCCACTTCTAAACAGATGTCTCCTAGAAATACCACAAAATACAATAGCTACTCACACTTCCACGTGTATACATAGATGCCAGGTACTCATTAAATCCTTTACCACAACCTTGCGAGATGAATGTTATTATTTCCCCATTTTACAGATGAGGCCACAGAGGCACCAGAAGGTTAAACAACGTGTCCAAAGTCAAGATGGAGAATTTGAGCTTCCTGAGTATTCACTTTCACGCGTCGGAGAAGGAAATGGCATCCTACTCCAGTGTTCTCTCCTGGAGAATCCCAGGGACGGCGGAGCCTGGTGGGCTGCCGTCTATGGGGTCGCACAGAGTCGGACACGACTGAAGCGACTTAGCAG
Source organism: Oreotragus oreotragus (assembly GCA_006410675.1). Classification (NCBI taxonomy): domain Eukaryota; kingdom Metazoa; phylum Chordata; class Mammalia; order Artiodactyla; family Bovidae; genus Oreotragus; species Oreotragus oreotragus. The sequence continues at coordinate 73,946 of SJYX01002550.1, forward strand.
CAGCAGCGTCCAAGTGCACGACCACTGCATGTCACTACCCCTGAAATTCCATTGTTGGCTATTCCGGCTCTCACTTGGAATGCAAACACCATGAAAGATAGCCTTGAAACACCAGCAACTCAGTGAAAAGCTAGCCGGGGCCTGCTGGGCTGCAGACCCACCGGATGATTTAGGGTTTTCAGGCCCGGGCAGCCTCTGGGTGGCTCCACCCCCAGCCTGTCCCTCCCTTCCTCACTGCCCCAGGGCCAGCCTTACACATGGCTGGGCCTGCAGCACAGGTGAGAGAGGGGCTGCAGGTGGGCTAGAGATCACCTCAGTTTTCAGACAGGCCTGGGGTTCCCAGTGTCATGAAATGTCAAGGGCAGGCCCCCAGCCTATTCTTCCTGAGGGTCCTGGGATTGCCGGATCATATGCGAACTCTAATTTTTAGTTTTCTAAGAGACCTCCATCGGAGAAGGCATGGCACCCCACTCCAGTACTCTCGCCTGGAAAATCCCATAGACGGAGGAGCCTGGTAAGCTGCAGTCCATGGGGTCGCTAAGAGTCAGACACGACTGAGAGACTTCACTTTCACTTTTCACTTTCATGNGGAGGTAGAAACATGCTAGATGAACAAGAAGGCTGAATGACTGGAGTGGGTGAGGGAAGAGTGAAAGGAAACAAGAGAAGATTGATATCTGGGAGAAGTGGACACAACAGTCAGATTGTGGTAGGGGGCTTTGGATTTTCAGTGTGATGGGAATCCCCTGGATGGTTTTTGAGCTAAAATGTGATACACTGTTTTAAAAGGCGCCGACTGAGCGACTTCACTTTCACGTTTCATTGGAGAAGGAAATGGCAACCCACTCCAGTGTTCTTGCCTGGAGAATCCCAGGGACGGGGGAGCCTGGTGGGCTGCTGTCTGTGGGCTCGCACAGAGTTGGACACGACTGAAGAAACTTAGCAGCAGCAGCATATTGGTAACAGACTGTGGGTATGTGGGGGTGAGGAGTATCAGTAGAGTAGACTAGCCAATTAGGAGGCTGCTATAGCAGACCTGGTTAGGCACATTGGTGGAACTGTGCTGTCTGAAGTGGCTGAATTTAAAATCTATTTTGATGGTAGAGAAGTTGTATTACAACGTGGTCTGAAAGGAATGTTATAATAGAGAAAGAATGTGCTCTGAGGGAACAAGAAGGTGAATGATTGATGCTAACTTTGGTCAAAAGACTATAACATTCAGGGGTTGAGAGGGGAAGTGGCTAGAGGTCTGAGCTTTAAAAGAGATCCTCCAGTTCATGTTCGTGTCTGTTCATGGTCAGTTTCCTAAGATTTTCCCCTTGCCCTTTCTCCCTCTGTGACTATTGGCTTCTTTGTATTTATTGCTCCATAAGTGAGAAATCCTCCTTCAGTCTAGAGGCAGGGGTGGAAGAAGCATGCTTTTCTCTCAACAGTTAAGACCATATGCCAAATTAGAATGGAGACCCAAGACTATTTTGCCCTGTGGCCATAATCATCANCTCTGTGACTATTGGCTTCTTTGTATTTATTGCTCCATAAGTGAGAAATCCTCCTTCAGTCTAGAGGCAGGGGTGGAAGAAGCATGCTTTTCTCTCAACAGTTAAGACCATATGCCAAATTAGAATGGAGACCCAAGACTATTTTGCCCTGTGGCCGTAATCATCAGGTCTCAAAGTGAACCTTCATTGCTCAGTGACTCATCAAAGCCAGGACAGTGAGGCAGTTTGTGAAGTCTTTGTTACAGGAAGCTTGTGAAATCCCCTAACCCAGGGAGCTCGGGCTTGGGGCCTAGAGGTCTGTTAAACCTTGCTCTGTGGGCCGCCTGATAACTTTCCGACCTCCTTTTTGTTGTTCAGTCACTAAGTCATGTCCGACTCTTTGTGATCCCATGGACTGTATTCGCACAGAGTCGGACACGACTGAAGCGACTTAGCAGCAGCAGCGTCCAAGTGCACGACCACTGCATGTCACTACCCCTGAAATTCCATTGTTGGCTATTCCGGCTCTCACTTGGAATGCAAACACCATGAAAGATAGCCTTGAAACACCAGCAACTCAGTGAAAAGCTAGCCGGGGCCTGCTGGGCTGCAGACCCACCGGATGATTTAGGGTTTTCAGGCCCGGGCAGCCTCTGGGTGGCTCCACCCCCAGCCTGTCCCTCCCTTCCTCACTGCCCCAGGGCCAGCCTTACACATGGCTGGGCCTGCAGCACAGGTGAGAGAGGGGCTGCAGGTGGGCTAGAGATCACCTCAGTTTTCAGACAGGCCTGGGGTTCCCAGTGTCATGAAATGTCAAGGGCAGGCCCCCAGCCTATTCTTCCTGAGGGTCCTGGGATTGCCGGATCATATGCGAACTCTAATTTTTAGTTTTCTAAGAGACCTCCATCGGAGAAGGCATGGCACCCCACTCCAGTACTCTCGCCTGGAAAATCCCATAGACGGAGGAGCCTGGTAAGCTGCAGTCCATGGGGTCGCTAAGAGTCAGACACGACTGAGAGACTTCACTTTCACTTTTCACTTTCATGCATTGGAGAAGAAAGTGGCAACCCACTCTAGTGTTCTTGCCTGGAGAGTCCCAGGGACGGGGGAGCCTGGTGGGCTGCCGTCTATGGGGTCGCACAGAGTCGGACACGACTGAAGCGACTTAGCAGCAGCAGCAGCAGCAGCAGCAAGAGGCCTCCATACCGGTTTCCAGAGCGGCTGCACCAGTTTACATTCCCGCCAACAGTGCAGGAGGATTCCTTACTCTCCACATCTTCTCCAGCATTTGTTTATGGGCTTTTTGAAGCTAGCCGCTCGGATTGGTGTGAGGTGATACCGCATTGTGGTTTAGCTTTGCATTTCTCTGATAATTAGCGATGTTGAGCATCTTTCCAAGTGCCTGTTGGCCATCTCTGTGTGCTCTGTAGAAAGATGCCTGTTTAGCTCTTATGCCCCAGCACTATTTGAACCTCTGTTCCATGCAAGAAGTTCACAGACTGAGAAAAACTGACAGTCCTGGTAGAGGAACGGGTTGGCATTTAAAGTCCATTCAGTCCTGTTTAGCAGCATCTACCATGTGTTAGGTGCTGGGGAGAAAGCAGTGAACAGATGAAATGAAGTCTTTGCTCTCAGGGAAGCACCAAGCACAGACAACAGGAGGCCCTCTTTGGGGGCCTTTGTGTCTTTCTGGCCTTGTTGGTGGTGAACAGGTGTCCCTGGCTCCCTCTCCCTGAGTCTGAGAGCCCGGGAACAGAGGCCTGCTCAGGGCTGCTCACTGAACACTTGTTTTCTGCAGAGTCCCCTTAGCTGGGTCTGGTCCTCCACCTGTCCCAGCGCCTCTGGCTTTTTCCCCTGGGCAGCTGTCCCTCCTGAGCCCCCTCCTTCCATCTTGCCTGCCTCCCTCTCTCCCCAACCTTGGCTGCACTGGCCGTGGTTCCCAATCCTGGCTGGCCATCCACGTCCCTGGAAGTAACTTCAGAAAGCACAAGACCCCCTGGGCACAGTCAAGACCCTGCAGGTGCGAGAGCGGGGTCCTGGCTTCTGATATCTTTCTGGGGCCATTCCAGGTTGAGATCTTGGCTCCAAGGGCCTACAGGGAAGCCCCTGGAGTGACTTCCCCAGCTTTGACTTGGAGAAGCGACGTGCTGTAAGCCAGGGGCTTCGGGAGGAGATTGACTGAGCATCTCAAGGCCAGGTCAGAGGAGTCAGGACTGAGCCCAGCAGGTCCAGAGAGGGATGCTCAGTTGTGAGGCTGATCTCCAGGAGGGGAGGGAGGGGTGGGCACCCTCTGGCTCCTCCCCAGGCCTCTCCCAGAGCTCTCTGTCCTCAAGGCTGCAGAGGGCTCCTGCAGCACAGGTCAGGGAAGAGGAGGGGAGACGTGGAGGAGTAGGTAGGGGCAGCTCTGCCTCCTCTCTCTCCTTCCCCTGTGAAGTCCTGGTCATCTTTCAAGGCACAGTTCTAATTTCACCTCCTCCAGGAAGGCTTTTTCCCAACCCATCAGTTCCTCATAGGACTTCCCCAAGGATTTCCTTGGGATTCACTCTGTATACCTGACTCATCAAACTTAGATTGGGAAATGACTGTGAAGCTAGTCCACTCTCCTCTACTTTGGGCAGGCCTCTGTGCATACATCTCATGCACGTGTACCCCTCAGCCTGAGGTCAGAGCCCCCCGTATCTGGGGCCACCTGCAGGTATAGGAGCTAGATTCCTTTGGCTCCATCATTCCTCTGGGGCGGGGGCAGGGCCTGGAAGACTGGGAGCACGGTCTCCAGGACTCTGTTTTTGAGGACTTTTCCTGGGAGAACCAGGGGAAGGTTTGGCCCATCCAGGGGGACTGGACACTTCAACCAGGAAACCTGCTGTGTGACTCTGGGCAACCAGCCCTCTTTGTGGATATGTAGGGCGGATACCAACCAGGGTTCTTGGCCTTCCCCATTAACAGAAATTGACTAGAGGCCAGAGAAGAAATTTAGGCGAGGCCCCCTGGAGATCCTGTACCAGGAATAACAAGTAACAGGATCCCTTGTTGGCTCCCTGCAGTGGAGGTGAGCCCTGGGGTGAGGGCAGGGGGGTATCCGGGGGTTGGGCGTGAGGGGTGGCTTAGGGGGTCTGCCCATCCCTTTGTGGTGTTGAGTATTAGGAGGGCTTGCCCAGCCACCCTGCGTTTACTCCTGGCTCTTCAGAAATGGCAGTTGTTTTGTGTGTGTGGGGGGGTCTTTTTTGTATCTTTTTGGTCCAGAATTTGCCCCAACTGTGCATGCACAGGGTTATTTTAGTCCCATATAGTTTCTTTGTATTTTTGTAGCTGGAGGAGAGGTGTGTTTGCAGCTGTCATTGAAGGGTCCCAGGTTCCAGCCTGGGAAGGTTTCCCTGGGTCTCATTGCCAGACCTGGGAAGGATCAATGGGCTTCTTCCCCCCACATGGAGTATAAGAAAAGCCCCATCCAAAAACAAGCACAGAAGCCCAGTGAAGGATCTGAATTTCTCCACTCTGACCTTTTCATTTTTTTAAATATCACATGTGAAAGGTTTTTTCTCGCTTTTTTGGGTGTCTTGCTTTGCTGGTGACCTCAGCAGTACATGTTATTTTGTGTGCTGGGAAATCCAGCTTTTGGTGTTATGTGTGGGTACATATTTCTACGTATGGGTTACATTAATATATGCACGCAGCCTATATGCACACACACACACACACAAATCACATCACACCGTGTTGATCAGTGGTTCTCAGGCCTGCCTAGGAAGTAACAAAAATCCCAGCGCTTCAGTTAAAATAAATCACAACCACAAGGAGTAGGGCCCAGGTGTCAGTAGTTTGCACATCTCCCCAGGTGATTCCCTCTGTGCCATTACAGCTAAGAAGCTCTGATACAGATGGCAGCTTCCTGACGGAGTGCCTTTATTGAACAGTTAACAAGAGTGAGTGTTCAGACTCTGAAATTAAGGGACGACACTTGGAAGGAAGCAGATGGCAAAAAGGCTTGGCCTGGATGCAGTGTTCTTACCCTGGAACAAGACCATCTCTGCGGTCCCACCCAAATCTTAAAAAATGCTTTGGCTGCAATGGATATGCTCAAGGAGGAGAGGAAGGCCTCCTGGGAGAGCCCAGAGCCCCCCCCCAGAGGCTCACAGGTCCTGGAGTCCTAAGTATCCATAGCTGCTTCCTTTTTTAAACCAAGGGGTATAAACCAAGGGGACTCCTGTGCACCTCCCACAGGAGCAGACAGCAGCCGGTCTGAGCTGCTGGGGAGCCAGGATTAGGGAGAGATTAGTGAGTGTGGTTTAGAGGGGCTCTGGAGCCTTGCAGCCAGCTCAGAGGCCTTAGGTCCAAAGATAGCAAACAGGAGAAGATGAGACAGCATGTGGAAGGGAGAGGGCAATGAGCGAGGGGGGACAGTTGGCAAGCTGATGCTTGGCCCATGAAAAAAATCATTTATTAGCTCCTAAGTTTTAAAAACAGTTTTAATTACAAAGCTAAGATGTTTATAAAAATATGGACAATATTGAAGCATACAGATGAAAAATGAAAAGTCCTTTTTCACCTTCCATTTCCTTCCGAATTCTACTTTCCACTGTCATCATTTTGGCTTATATGCTTTCAGACCATTTTCTATGTATATGTGTTTTCTATACACATTATTTTTATTGCTTTTAAAAAACAGATTATTCTCTACATACTATCTTGCAAATTGTGTTTTAAATACTACACCACAGACATGTTCTGTGCCTGTTCCTAAGTCAGAGTGACTTCACAGGAGCAGACAGCAGCCGGTCTGAGCTGCTGGGGAGCCAGGATTAGGGAGAGATTAGTGAGTGTGGTTTAGAGGGGCTCTGGAGCCTTGCAGCCAGCTCAGAGGCCTTAGGTCCAAAGATAGCCAACAGGAGAAGATGAGACAGCATGTGGAAGGGAGAGGGCAATGAGCGAGGGGGGACAGTTGGCAAGCTGATGCTTGGCCCATGAAAAAAATCATTTATTAGCTCCTAAGTTTTAAAAACAGTTTTAATTACAAAGCTAAGATGTTTATAAAAATATGGACAATATTGAAGCATACAGATGAAAAATGAAAAGTCCTTTTTCACCTTCCATTTCCTTCCGAATTCTACTTTCCACTGTCATCATTTTGGCTTATATGCTTTCAGACCATTTTCTATGTATATGTGTTTTCTATACACATTATTTTTATTGCTTTTAAAAAACAGATTATTCTCTACATACTATCTTGCAAATTGTGTTTTAAATACTACACCACAGACATGTTCTGTGCCTGTTCCTAAGTCAGAGTGACTTTATTCCTTTTGACAGCTGCCTAGAATTGCAGAGCCTGCTATGATTTATGGGCCCGCTACAGTCAGCATACTTGTTCAACGGTTCTGTCGGATACCTTCCTAAAAGTGGAATGGCTAGTTCTGAAGGCCTGTGCTTCTCTAAATGGGATGGATTTTGTCCAGCCGTCTCCCCCAGATTCTTTGCAGACCCACCGATGTTATCCATAGACCCACTATGTTATCCTCCTCATAACCTCATCTGCATTGGGTATTACCAGTTTCTTATACATTTCTCAGTGTAAACGGAGGAGTGCTAACAAAGCTTAAAAAAAATGCAGTCCCGTGAGGCTTAACTTCCCATTTCTTATCTTCCAAATGGGAGGACAGGGGAAGTGGTATCTGTCAGCTGCCTGCTGGGAGGAGCAAGGGACTCTGGTGGGCTTGCTGCCCTCCCCGGAGCCCTCGCTGGAGCCCTTGGGTGTTTGTGTGAGGGGCTCTGTGACAAAGGACCCAACGGCCCCACCCAGGGGGGTCACAAAGGTGGGAAAATGCCATGTGTCAGGACGGGTCACCTGAAGCCAAATGATCTCAGCTCAAGTGCCAGCCCGCTCTGCCCTTCCTAGCAGCTCCTTTCAGCCTCTCTCCCCATCTATTAAGCAGAGGTGATGGAGGTGCTCCCGGGATGAGGATTAAGCAAATGGATGTTTGTGCAAAACAGCACCTGGCAAGAAATGCTAGAGTGGGGTGAGTTCCCAGTTGATAAGCTATTCCCCACGGCACACACACACCCACCCCACTGTGCTCCCTGGGCCACACAGGGTCCAGCTTCTCTCCTTTGGGGTAACCACTGTTAACATTTTGGTGCCTATCATTCCAGACTCCTAGGAACATCTAGACAAGCGACTTTCACATGCATGCAGGTGACAGGTGGCATGTGACAATTATAAAACTGTACCGTGTGACACTCTTTCCCTTCCGAGTCTTCTTTTTAAATTTTTTAAAACTAACTTTATTTTCTGAACAGGTATTACATGCACATGGTAAAAAACTCAAAAAGTAAGAGGGTAGGGAGTGAAAAATTAGCATGCTTCTCTCCTCAGTTTCCTCACTATTTAAATTCTTATTGTTATCAATTTCTCGAATACTTCAAGAGATACTTCAAGCATTTTAAGAAACATATTCGCTCAGACTTTTATTTTTTTTCACACAAATGGTAGCACACTTGACAGAATCTTCTCCACCCTTTTTTCCACCTAATGAAATATCTTGAAATATCTATATCTTTTTATATCACCACATGTAGAGTTTTAAAAAATTTTTTGGCTGCATAGAATTTCACCGTTAGAAGTTATCATCACTTCTTTAATCTGTTTTTAAGGAAACTGAGATTTTAAAATATTTGGTTTATTACTAGACTATAATAAATACTCTTATAAGGAGTCATCTTTATAAAGCCAAAGAAAACCTAGCTAAAATTGACTTAAACTGATAAACAGTTTGAAGACTCAGTAACTGCACACTGACTTCTGTTTAGCCCCTTAGTCTCTCTGCAGACTTGGCTCTCTGACTCTTTTCTGTCCTTTGATATGTGGACTTTCTCTTTAGGCTCCATTCACCTCCACCAACTTCACCTTAACCAACTCTAGGGTCTTTCTGGGTGGAACAAAAAGGCTGCCACAGTACCAGACATCCCTCCTCACATCACACCATCCAAGGCAAGGCAGAATGTGTCCCCTGTATCTTCTACAGGAGAGGGAGGAAGGAAGTAACTTGTCCCCAGAAACCCTGCAAACCACAAGCATCTGCTACTTCTCCTATCACTCGCACTTTTCATTTTAATAGTCTATCAGGAACATTGTTCCTACAGATACATCTATTTCTCTTTTTAAAGTGATTTCATGTACTTAATTGTGTGGAGTTACCATGGCTCCTTTGCTCGCTTTCTCTCTGATAGACATTTAGGCATTTCTGTTTAAAAAAAAACTGAACAACTTACAAACAATGTTGAAATGAATGTCTGTACTAGCTAGGATGCAGTTCTTTAACAAAGACCCACAGTAACAGGTGCTTAAACACAGGAGTTTTCTCTTCAGTTTCAGTAGGTGTTTAAGCATTCATGGTGGACAGGGTGGCTCTGCTTTAGTCAGGGATGCAAATTACCTTTATCTTGATGCCCTTGTCTATGAGATTGAAGAAAACTCGACACCATACTTTCTGGGTCCATATTCCAGCCATTGGAAGTGGAAGAGAGGAAAAATGGAAAGTCACGCCCCCCCAAGCACACAACCCACAAGGTACACATCACTTTTGCTCACACCCACTTTTGCCAGAACTTGGTCATGTGGCCACATCTAACTGGATGATGATGATGATGAAGTCGCTCAGTCATGTCCAACTCTTTGCGACCCCGTGGACTGTAACCTACTAGGCTTCTCCGTCTATGGGATTCTCCAGGCAAGAATACTGGAGTGGATTGCCATTTCCTTCTCCAGGGGATCTTCCTGACCCAGGGATCGAACCCGGGTCGGTCTCCTGCATTGGAGGCAGACGCTTTAACCTCTGAGCCACCAGGGAAGCCCCATCTAACTGGAAATGGAATCTTTATATCAAGTAGGATGTGCCCCACAAAGAAGTTGGGGGTTCTATTGCTAAAAGAAGAAGAGGAGAAAATAAATTATGGAATAATTAGCTACCTCTGCTACAACATCCTTACACTTGTTCCTATCAGCAGCCCTGTATTTTGGGGGGATTGAATTCTTTTTATTTATTTATTTGGCTGTTGGGTCTTAGCACATGAGATCCTTGTTGCATCATGTGGGATCTTTCACGCAGTTCACAGACTCTCTAGTTGTGGCTGGTGGGCTTCAGGAGTGGGTGTAGTTGCTCTGCCACATGTGAGATCTTAGTTCCCCAACCAGGGATCGAACCCACATCCCCTGCAATGCAAGGTGGGTTCTTAACCACTCGACCACCAAGGATGTCCTGGATTGAATTCTTTTTGATATCTGCCCCCAAATATTTCTACCAGNGTGGGCTTCAGGAGTGGGTGTAGTTGCTCTGCCACATGTGAGATCTTAGTTCCCCAACCAGGGATCGAACCCACATCCCCTGCAATGCAAGGTGGGTTCTTAACCACTCGACCACCAAGGATGTCCTGGATTGAATTCTTTTTGATATCTGCCCCCAAATATTTCTACCAGTGTATGCTCCCACTGACAGCCAGTCATGGACTGGCTTACCCCAGTCCATCACTGGCTGTGCCCATGGCATGGGCTGGTGACTTTGACTGCCCATGTGCCAATCTCGAGTTCTGTGACTGCCCTCAAACTCCAGACTGTCCTCACTCTCCAGACTGTTATTAAGTTAAGACACTTAACTCTAGTCTCTTGGAGTTAGATCTGTGATGGAGGGAGTGTACCCCGGGAGGGGCAGCTTTGCATAAAATGACATTTGAACAGAGGGAGGTGATGGCCCTACCCTGCACGCTGGCAGAATATAGCCAGTGGGCCATGTTTGGATGATGCTAAGGAGCCAACAAAACTGTACTGTGGTCAGGAGAGCACATGGCAGAAACAGGCTTGAGAACAGAGGGAGAAACGAACGCAGAGCAGCGGGAGTGTTTAATCTAGGGGACAGGAGGCTGAGTGTGGCTGGTGAATGCTTCCTGGACAGACTCTGGAATGGGAGGGGGCAAAGGCCTGTTAGGTTCCACGTGGCCCCCAAGGATGGGCACAAAATGAGAAAGACTCTCTTAAGAAATGTAAAGCTATTTCAATGACACTTTATCAGAAGGTGAAGAGGATATTTGGGGCCCACCAGGACCCCGAGCTGACCTAGCCTCAGGCGGCTCGCCTCTCTCCCTGCCTCTCTCCAACCTCAAAACCAAAACTGCACTCTGCCACCACCACCACCGAAATTGCTCTCACTATCAACACATCCCTCCAACTCACGGAAGCTTTGCTGGCCTCCACGGAAGCTTTGCTGGCCTCATCTTCCTACCCCCACAGCAGCAGGCCACACCTGGACCACATCCCTCCCCTGGAAGCTTCGGGTTTCCTCCAACCCACCCTGAGCTGTCCAACCCACCGCCTGCCGCTCCCTTGCTGGTCCTTTGCTGGTGGCGTGATATCCTTCTGCAGTGACTTCTCTACTGTAGACCTTCACTCCTGCTCACACTGCACCTCACCCTGCCTTCCATTACCATTGCGGGTGGGTGGCAGTGCCAGTCTAGAACTCTGCCCCTGTTCAGGGGCACAGAGCAAGTAGCCAAAGGCTCAGTGTCCCACAGGCATGTAAAATTCAACTTGTCCAGAAGGACTTTGTCATCAACCCCCTCAGTTCAGTTCAGTCGCACATGGGATCCTTGTTGCATCATGTGGGATCTTTCACGCAGTACACAGACTCTCTAGTGGTGGCTAGTGGGCTTCAGGAGTGGGTGTAGTTGCTCTGCCGCATGTGAGATCTTAGTTCCCCAACCAGGGATCGAACCCACGTCCCCTGCAATGCAAGGTGGGTTCTTAACCACTCGACCACCAAGGATGTCCTGGATTGAATTCTTTTTGATATCTGCCCCCAAATATTTCTACCAGTGTATGCTCCGACTTTGTGACCCCATGGACGGCAGCACGCCAGGCCTCCCTGTCCATCATCAACTCCCAGAGTTCACTCAAACTCATGTCCACCACGTCAGTGATGCCATCTAACCATCTCATCCTGTCATCCCCTTCTCCTCCCACCTTCAATCTTTCCCAGCATCAGGGTCTTTTCCAATGAGTCAGTTCTTCGCATCAGGTGGCCAAAGTATTGGAGCTTCAGCTTCAGCATCAGTCCTTCCAATGAATATTCAGGGCTGATCTCCTTTAGGATGGACTGGTTGGATCTCCTTGCAGTCCAGGGGACTCTCAATAGTCTTCTCCAACACCACAGTTCAAAAGCACCAATTCTTTGGTGCTCAGCTTTCTTTATCGTCCAGCTCTCACATCCATACATGAGTACTGGAAAAACCATAGCCTTGACTAGACGGACCTTTGTATCCACCCACTACCCTGCCACCCACCGCTTCTTCTGGTAGGGAACAGAGAGGACCAGCATTTAAGCAAGAACTCGGGGTCACCCCTGCCTGCTTCCTTTCCCTAACCTCCGTGTCTAATAGATCCTGCCTTCTCAGTATGTCTCAGGTCCATTCACTTCCTCCCATTGCAGCTACCACCTCCTGACTTATCTCTCAGTGTACAGTCTTGTCCTCTAACCCATCGATGCCGTTATGTTCCTCTGACTTAAGACCTTCCCAGGGCTCCCCATCAGGACAGAATCCAAAACCTTCAGGACAGAATCCGAATGGCTTAGCAAGCTTTCAAGGTTCTTTCAGATCTCCCTTCTTCCTGCCTTTGGGGACCCCAGTTCCTTACACTGCTCCCCTCTCGATGGGCTCCATCCAGCCTCACCAAAGATGGTACCACTCATAGGCAGCTCCTTTGGCTTGGAATTACACCTCTCTTTCTTCCTCTGGCTAATAGCCAATTCCAAGGCCTTCAGGCCTCAGTGCAGACTTCTCCCCGCCTCCAGGGTGCCCTCCCTAGCTGTCCCAGGATGGCTTAGCTGTCCCCTCCCCGTGGCCTCCCTAGCGCTGTGGATCAAGCCACAGAGGCTTTGTGCACTGTTTCTATTTGCTTGATTGTGTCTCTGTGTCATCAGGCTTCTAGAAGCTGGGTGTGCAGAACCTTGCCCAGGTCCCTAGCATCAATCACTTGAAGCCTGAGACAGAATGCATTGGAAAAATATTTGTGGACAGGTGTTGAATCAAATACCTGACTAACTGGGTGCAGCTCAGGGCTTCAGCAGTGGCCCCTACGTTGAGAAAACGGCCAGGGCGCCAGGATTAAGAAGCGGATGGAGAGTGAGAGCGACTAGAAAGTGAAAGAAAAGCTGAGTGAGGAGGAAAGCGCCCAGAGGGTGCAGACTGGGGAGGAGCGGCTGGCCAAGAGTTCATTCAACCCAGTCTAGCGAGGGAGCCGGTGGCTTGTGCGGGGGTGGCGCTGTGGGCGGGGAAGCAAGCGAAATGAAACAGAGAGAAAAATGTGTTTTGTAATTAGTCATTGCCCCCTGGGGTGATGCTGGGAGTTTTCACCGGAGGTGGGTAGACCAGATTTGCAAAATGACAAACAGGGGCTAACCACCAGCTGGGGCCACAGTGGGGCTTCCGGCCCTGGTGGCAGAAGTCGAGCTTTCTAGTTTTTTCTCTGTCCCGCCCAACTATGTTCAAGATTCTGCCAAATTATGGAAATAGGAAGGGAAGGCATCTGAGCAAAGGCTTTCCCAGGGGCCAAACCTGTGTTTCCTGACTTCCATGGAGGCTGGCCTCGGCTTCTCTGCAGGTTCTTAGGACGAGGGACAGGACAGGTTGGTGTTCCCCACCAGGAAGGCTCTGAAACGACCTTGTATCCAAAGACCTTGATTACCTTGCCCAGTGGAGGTTCTTCAGTTCAGTTCAGTTCAGTTCATTCGCTCAGTCGTGTCCAACTCTTTGCCGCCCTGTGGACTGTAACACTCCAGGCCTCCCTGTCCATCGCCAACTCCCAGAGCTTATTCAAACTCATGTCCATCGAGTCAGTGATGCCATCCAACCATCTCATCCTCTGAANCAGTTCATTCGCTCAGTCGTGTCCAACTCTTTGCCGCCCTGTGGACTGTAACACTCCAGGCCTCCCTGTCCATCGCCAACTCCCAGAGCTTATTCAAACTCATGTCCATCGAGTCAGTGATGCCATCCAACCATCTCATCCTCTGAAAGGCAAAGTGGAGGTTCTTGGGAAACAGGAAAACATCCCAGAGGTGGGGATTTTGGGTAAAGGCCCCAGCCCTCCTCTCCTGCTGAGGAAAGCAGCGAGAATGAGCATGGCGAGGTATAAAGGGGAAACCTCCTTCTGTGCTTAGGAAAGTGGGGGTCCACTGCTTCCCACAGACCCTCCTGGGGAGGCTGGAACCAAATGTCAGGACAGAGACCCCTGACCCTCAGAGGCAAATAGGGCGCCCTGTGAGATTCACGCCTTTATATCCAGAGCCGAGTCTTCCAAACTTAAAACCAACATCCTCAGTGAGAAATGCATATCGCATGAGTGTTTACATACCCTGAAACAAGCTGTAGGAAACTATAGGTAAGTGTTAGTTGCTCAGTCGTATCCAACTCTTTGCAACCCCATGGACTACAGCCCACCAGGCTCCTCTGTCCATGGGATTCTTCTCCAGGCAAGAATACTGGAATGGGTTGCCATTTCCTCCTCCAGGGGATCTTCCAGACCCAGGGATCAAACCCGAGTCTCCTGTATTGCAGGTAGATTCTTTACCATCTGACCCTCTTTTCTTTTTATCATATGTAACCCATGCTCATGTTTTTCCTTTCTATTTCTTTTAAAAAAAACTTCTGAGTGCAATCCACTGAACTGATTTCTTGATTCACTAGTGGGTCTCAACCCGGTTGCACTGCGGATGTTGGTTCTTCACTGCGTAGGGTCGTCAACTCTTGACAACTGGAATTTGTTTCTGCTGAGTTCCTTTCTCCACGTTCTACTTACTAACACACCTTCCACCAGATCTGCAGTCCTCGAAGTCACCACCTTCATCAGGATATCTCATCTGTTCCTCTGATTGCAGGACCTTCAGTTTAGGCAGGGAGCCGTGTTACTGGCAGATTATGCGAGATAAAGATAACACGTGAAGCCCACCAGGTTTATATTGGGTGGTCGGGTGGGGGTGGGGGATGGGCCACTCTGGGTTGCAAGATTATTGCAAAAATAAAATACTTAAGCAACAGTAAAGGGTTGGCTAAAGAAATCACACACCAGGAAACCTAGAGGTAGGTGGTTCCAGAGTTGGTGAAGCGATCACGTGGCTTTTTTTTTTTTTTGCCTTTGGTTGTCATCTGCCAACCTTTGGAAATGTTTCTCCTTACCTTAGTCTCTGAGACTGCTATGTGAAGGGGCTTTGTGGGTGGCAGGAGAAGGGAAGGGTGGGGCCTAGGTTTCAGCTGGCAGGGTAAGTGAGTGAGTCACTGGGTGGCTGGGCCCCTTCAGCCCCATGTAAGGACAGGCTGCAGCCGCCCACTGCCCGCCTGAACTCTGTCTGGACAGAAATGGGCATGTCTGCTTTGCAAAAGGCCCCACCTCATGCTCGGATAACCCTGTGAATCAGGACGGCCAGAGTTGCGTATCATCCCTTTTCTCCCCATGAGTCGCAGGCCCCCAAAGCGGAAATGACTCCTGGCCTCCCCTAGAAATCCAGGCCTGCGCTGAGAAGAGAACCAGTGTCCTGTCTCCAGTGTGGCACTAGATTCCTGGAGCAAGAAGGGCCTATCAGGATAGAGAGAAGCTTTCCGGTGCCCCTTTCTCCTTTAGGCTTGTTTCTGAGTCCCATCTCCAGGCAACCAGACGCCTGGTGCTGTCTCCTTCTGCCCACACGACGCCTTATCTGCTGGTTTCCCCGCAAGAGGTCGAGGCAGGGCTGGGGCAGAGCGTGGTGGCCGTGGAGTTTCTGGGGACATCTAGATCTTTGGTAGCATCTGATGGTATTGACTTAGCTATGATGGAGGTCTGGTAGCCTTTGGGACTGTGTGTGAGCAGGGAGCGTGGTATCTTAGCCACTGGACCACCAAGGAAGTCCCAGGGAAGTCCCAAGGAAGTCTACTTTTAACAAAGGAGGGCAGGAACTGGCTGGTCCAGGGAGGAATTTGCTATAGGAGCTGGTGCTAGGGTGAGTGTGGTGACAGCATATGTGGGTGCCTGTGGGTGGGGAGGGAGGGCCGTCTGAAGTGTAAGCTGGTGTATATGTGTGTGTGTGTGTGTGTGCAGGAAGAGGGCAGATGGTGTAGACATCCAGGACTGGGAACTGGAATGCCATTGTTCTTACCGCCACATGTCAGCCCTGTGATCTTGGAACTTAACCTCCTACAGTCAGTTTTCCTAGCTGCAAAATGGGGATGCTAGGAATCTCCTTCACAGGGTTGTTAAGAAGATCTAGACAAATGGATGTGAGGGTGCTCCCAGGAACACAGCGGGAGGGCTCCTCTGGGGGCGGGCTAGGGGAGGAGTTCTGCTCCTCCCCTTGGGCCCTTGCTGGAGCTGGGGTGTCAGGTAGCACTCAGTTTGAAGATTAGGGCAGGGCAGCGCCAAGCTTCTGGCCTTCGGTTTCCTCCTTTGCTTCCTTGACTGCCCCAGGCAGTACTAAATCAGGTCACCACTTGTCTTTCCTTGCTTTAGCTGTCATGCACACGGCTCCTGCCCAGCTCCCAATCCAGGTCACCGTCTCCCACGCCTCTCCCTTCCCCAGTGGCCAAGGAGATGGCCTCACAGTGCTTTTATTCTTGAGTGCTTGCTGTCCATTAGACCCTGGCTGTGTGCCTGACGCTGGGCCAATTGCTTTGGGAAGAAACAGCAGCTCCATCATGTGATGGGCTTCCCTGGTGGCTCAGACAGTGAGAGATTGCAGAAAAGGCCCACAGTTCAGGAGACCCAGGTTTCATCCCTGGGTGGGGAAGATCCCATGGCAACCCACTCCAGTATTNTGCTTTGGGAAGAAACAGCAGCTCCATCATGTGATGGGCTTCCCTGGTGGCTCAGACAGTGAGAGATTGCAGAAAAGGCCCACAGTTCAGGAGACCCAGGTTTCATCCCTGGGTGGGGAAGATCCCATGGCAACCCACTCCAGTATTCTTGCCTGGAGAATTCCATGGACAGAGGAGCCTGGTGAGCTACACAATTCACGGGGTTGTGAAGAGTCAGTAACTGAGCGACTAACATTTTCACTTTTATCATGAGATTATCTCTTTTAGGGAGATGTGATCACTTCTGCTGTATGAGTGAGGAGACGGAGGCTCAGAAAAGGTAAAGATCTCAAGGTCAAGCGACAGAGCCAAGGCTGAAACCGAGATCTGTCTGATTCCAGAGCTTGTGTTTTTAATCCCTGAGGTCCTGTGTTTAGAGGACAGTGGACAGAGGGTGCAGGTGGGAGATGGGGCTGCAGGCACCAGGGGAGATCAGGTAAGGGTCATTCTGGGAGTTAGGGAGTGGTCTGGTAGGAGGATGCTGGGCCTGAAGGAAAGAGGAGGGGAAAGGCCTGCAGCATAATAGGGAAATCCACACACACTCACCTAGATGCCCACATGGTATACGACACCTGGACACACACACATAGGGCAGAGTCCCACATACCCCCACAGACACGTACAAGGACCTCAGCACAGGTGTCGCTAGTGGTAAAGAGTCTGCCTGCAGTGCAGGAGATGTAAGAGACATTGGTTCAACCCCTGGGTTGGGAAGATCCCCTGGAGGAGGAAATGGCAACCCACTCCAGTATCCTTGCCTGGAGAGACCCATGGACAGAGGAGACTGTGGGCTATAGTCCGTGGAGTTGAAAAGAGTCGGACACGACTGAGCACACATGCACGCAACAACACACAGACACACACACACACAGACCCGGAGGTGCACACGCACATTGACACACCTCAGTGACATCCACAGACCCAGTAACACGCAGACTCACGCACACAGGCGTAGAGAGGCAGACTTCCACGCGCACACATGTCCTGGAGGCAAGGGAAGGAGCAGCCAGGGCCGCCTCGTTTCCCGGCCTCCTCCTCTAAGGTGAAAGGAAAGCCTTCCCCAGAAACGCTGAGTCAGCAGCGGGTGACAAATGAGCCCGGGGCAGCGGGTTCGGGCGGGAGCGCTTAGCATGCGGACTGTGTCGTGCCAGCGCCAGCCCCAGCGGGCGAGGGGGCAGGGAGCGCCGGCTGCCCACGGAGGGGGAGGCCCCAGGGAGGAAGTGACTCACTTTGACTTTGCAAACACCGGACCTGCCGCTCAAGGTCAAGCAGCAGGACTGCCAGCCGGCTTCCTGCAGGGAGGAGGGGTGGGCCCAGCTAGTGGTGGGGGGGCCTGGATGCAGGTGGGGAGGCAGACAGGGGCCTGGCCCTCCCTCCTGTGGCGGGGCTCTACCACAATGGAGGCCGGGAAGGTGGAGGGGGGAGATGCCTGTGCTGAGGTTCGGCTCAGGAATGGCCAGGGCTGGCTGGGGAAAGGGCACTGATCCTCTGGTCCTTCGCCAGTCTCTAGCACTGCCCTCACCACTCCCCACCCGCCCCGTCCAGTGGATTCCAGTGCGAGGGCACATCCCAGCAGTCTGAGTGGCCGCAGCCGTCCCTGGCCGGGCGTTCTGGCCTCTTGCCCCGTGAGATCTGGCCCCACTATGCCCCAGTGAGATCTTTTCAAGACGCCAATCACATGAGTTCCTCCAACAGCTTCCCGCTGCACCAATAATAAATGCAACCGCTGGTGAGGAGCATCTTCCAAGTGGGCCGCTCTTGACAGTGAAATTAAATTTCACTATTAAAAAAAGACACCAGGACAACGTGCGTGAATGGGGGTTGTTCCAGGCAGGCAGCCCTGCTCTGGGCTTGTTCGAACCTCAGAGACTTTGTCCCCGCTCCCACCTTTGACCGGCTGCCCCAGCCTCAGGGTAAATGTCTGTCGCCTCCTCAGACAGACTGTCCCTTTCTGTCCTGCTGCCAGTCACGCTCCACGCACTTCCTCTACTTTATTTCCTTCATGGCATCTACTGCTACCTGGATTTATCTTTTTGTTCATCCGTTTACTTCTTTCTTGTCTGACTACTCCTCCCTCCATAAAAGCTCCTTATAGATACATGTGGCTTCCCAGAGTGCTCAGTGGTAAAGAATCCTCCTGCCAATGTAGGAGACACAAGAGACGAGGGTTAGATCCCTGGGTGGGGAAGATCTTCTGGGGAAGGACATGGCAACCCACTCCAGTATTCTTGGCTGGAGAATTCCATGGACAGAGGAGCCTGGCGGGCTACGGTCCATGGGGTCGCAAAGAGTCAGACACAGGTGAGCGCACATGCATATATGCATAGGTCGAACCACATGGCTTACAGTATCTTCCCCCACCAGGGACTGAACCCAGATCACCATAGTGAAAGCCTGAAATCCTAACCAGCAGACAACCAGGTTACTGGTTGCCATAAAAGCTTCTTGACAGCAAAGACCTTTTCTGTCTTGTGTGACCCTCCTTGTGTCCCCAGTCCCTAGAACAGTGTCTGGGACAAGTGGTTCTTAGTAACAATCCGTGAGTGTGCAGATGAGGGGAAGCTTAAAAGGGAACACAAGACTTCAAACAGGCTTGGAGAGACTCACGTCAGGTAAAGGGGCAGGGCCTATGGATGTGAGCTATCAGGGGTAGACCTGCCCAAAAGCAGCAGGATGCCTCTGGAGTAATCCAGACCCTGCAGAGAACTTTCCCTCTATCGGTTGCTGGCTCTATGCCTTTAGCTCAGTTGGTAAAGAATCTGCCTGCAATGCAGGAGACCCGGGTTGGATTCCTGGGTCAGGAAGATCCCCTGGAGAAGGGATAGGCTACCCATTCCAGTATTCTTGAGCTTCCCTGNCAAAAGCAGCAGGATGCCTCTGGAGTAATCCAGACCCTGCAGAGAACTTTCCCTCTATCGGTTGCTGGCTCTATGCCTTTAGCTCAGTTGGTAAAGAATCTGCCTGCAATGCAGGAGACCCGGGTTGGATTCCTGGGTCAGGAAGATCCCCTGGAGAAGGGATAGGCTACCCATTCCAGTATTCTTGAGCTTCCCTGGTGGCTAAGCTGGTAAAGAATCCACCTGCAATGTGGGAGACCCTGGTTCGACCCCTTGGTTGGGAAGATTCCCTGAAGGAGGGAAAAGCTATCCACTCCAGTGTTCTGGCCTGGAGAACTCCATGGACTGTATAGTCCATGGGGTCACAGAGTCGGACACAACTGAGCGACTTTCAGTTTCAGAAAATAAGAATGAATACACTTTCTCTTCTGTGTTATTGATGATTCTGGGTCCCCCACTCCCCAGATGTCACTTCCTCTCTTGAGACACACTTGGCCTGCCTGGGAATCCAGAAGTGGATAATTCCTTTCTGTAAGGAGCCTCCACTCCAGGTCCTGCCAGGCCATAAGCCTCAGTTTCCTCTGAGGCCAACAGGGCCTGAGCAGGCCTTCCTGTTCAGAGGCTGACCGCTGGTTACAATGAGGTCAGTCCATCAGTTCAGTTGCTCAGTTGTGTCTGACTCTTTGTGACCCCATGGACTGCAGGACACCAGGCCTCCCTGTCCATCACCAGCTCTTGGTTTTTCCTCAAACTCATGCCCATCGAGTCGGTGAAGCCATCCAACCATCTTATCCTCTGTCATCCCCTTTTCTTCCTGCCTTCGACCTTTCCCAGCATCAAGATCTTTTCCAATGAGTCGGTTCTTTGCATCAGGTGGCCAAAGTACTGGAGTTTCAGCTTCAGCATCAGTCCTTCCAATGAATATTCGGGACTGCTTTCCTTTAGGATGCACTGGTTGAATCTCCTTGCAGTCCAGAAATGAGACAAAGTGTTCATGTCCTGGCTGTGTGGCTGCGGTGTCACCTCCGAGCTCGGAGGACGTTTCCTGCTTCTGACTTGACACTCCTGTCTTCTCCATCCCCCCTGCCCCAGAGTGTGGGTCCAGTAAGATAAGGATCATGACTTATCAGTGCTTTGGAAAAGATTCCTGTCAGAGAAGGCCCGTAAGGGAAGAATATCCTTAGTGGAGATTTACTCCCAGGGGTACACCCGGGGCACAGGAAGCTGCTGAGTCCTCTTTCTCCCCCGGCCCGTCTTTCTGCTCCCCCAGTCCTCACTCCATCTCCAACAGCTGGTCCTGAGGCCCGGCCTGGCCCTTCCTGCTTCGGTGGATGGAGAAAATAGAAAGTGAAAGTGGCCCTGGGGAGGAGGTCGCCCCGGGGAGCACACAGCCTGCCAGCTGCCTGCAGAGGGAGCCCAGTAAGGGAGGATAGCTCCTGGCCCCCAGGCCCCCTGCCCTGGGGGACCTGCACAGCTCTCAGCCTGGCCTGGGCCTGGGGCTCCTTCCTGCGGCAGCCCCGGGCAAAGCAGGATGACTGAGCAGTGAGAGGGTGGCCTGAGGCCACAGCTCGAGAGTCTTTTGTCCTGACTCAACCTCCTGCGTGGGTGAGAGGAGGGGAGGGAGGCCCTGGCAGCAGGGGTTTGTCCCGTGGGGTGGGTCAGGAGCCAGAGTGGCCGGCTTGGCTCCGGGGTCGGGTCAGGATGCTGTCTGTCTGAGCCCAGGTGGCTCTCTGTAGGGCCCCCTTCAAAAGGGAGGCCCGAGGTGTGGGTGGGGGCAGAGGAAAGTGAAAGCCACAAGACAATAGTCTCAGTCAACTTCCAGCCAGCCACAAGCCAGCCCGAGCCAGCTAGGTGCCTCACGAGATCGCAGCCTGGAAATAACACCTGGGCCACTGGCCCCTCCTCCTCCTTCTGTTTGTTCAAGGAAAAAATTTTGAGTGTTCTTTGTGCACAAGACACTGTTCTAGACACAGGGGGCAAGCCATGGAAATAGACTTATAAAAAAAATCCCTGCCTTCACGGAGCTTACATTATAGTGGAGGGGAAAACAGTCAACAATACAATCAAAGAAAAATAGTACAGTAAGTAAAATATTAACGTAGTAAAATAAAATAACTGAAACTGTACATAAGCTGGTGATAGATGCTGGAGAAAAATAAAGAAGGAAAAGAGGAAAGGGGTGCTGAGGTGGGGACAGGTGTGTAATTTTAAGTGGAGAGGGTACCTTGCTGAGAAGGGGACACTGATTCTGATTCAGCGTCTCTTTAATTCGTGTGAAAAATCAAGGACGCAGATATGATTATTATCATCCCCCTGAAGGCGAAGGAAATCAAACCCAAGGACAAATCCAAGGTCAAATGTGTGGGAGGTGGAAGAGCTACAGTTTGAGCCGAGGCTGTCTGTGTCTGTAACCACCACGTGCTCTTGGGCAAACAGACAAAGAGAGGACGGAATGGAAGGGATGAGGGAAATAAAGGCCGTATGGGGGCCTCGCAATGGTGGCCATCTGTTTTCCAAACTGAAAATCAGGACACGATCTGAAAAGATTTTCCTGTTGCTCGTAATGAGAGTGGCTGCCTGGGAGAGGTGGTTTGGATGCTGGCCTGAATGGTGGGATTTCTGAGACATTCCAGTGGCTTGTGGGGCCCACGAGGCAGTCCAGGGGTAGGGCATTGCCATGGCAACCCCAGCCTAGCCTCGGGGCCAAGAGCCTGGTGCGGGGCCACATGGCAGAGAAGCCATACTGGGCATGGACCCGAGACTCTGCCGGCCCAGGGGCAGCCAACACCGAGGAGACAGTGGAAAGTGGGGAGGGGTATGGCCCACAGCCCATGTTCTGGGCCAGTTGGGAGGATGGGCTGGCAGGTTCCAGAAAGCCCCCTGGCAGGCATCTGAGAGGCATGTGGGGCAAGAACCTAGGCTTTCTTGTTGGACAAGTCTGGCTTGGAATCCTCCAGGTCTCTGGCCCTGGGCAGTCACACAACTTTGATGAGCTTTTTTTTCCATCTGTGAAATGGGGATGTTAACTCGCCTCCCGGATAGTTGCAAAGATGATCACGTTTTGAGATACTGCATGAGTTGTACCCGAGGCTGCAGACCTCAGACGTGGTTCCTGCTGTTTGCCTCCACTCAGTGGGGCACTGGGGGCCTGCCAAGGTGGTGAGCGGGTGAAAGGGGAAGCACTGTAGGGCTTGGGAAACGGATGGCCCAGTCAGCCAGGGCATGGCGGGTTCCCAGCCAAGCCCTGCACGTGGGCTCGGGCTTAGTCAGCAACCAGAGAACAATGTCCGCCCCAAACAGCCAGGCCCGCAGCGCGAGCCCTTCCCCCAGCTCCCACCCCTGGGTAACCGCAGTGCCCTGGTCCACAGGCCTCTCCCCGTGCTCACCCCTGCTCTGGCATCCTGGGGGCGCCAAGGCCCACCATGCCCTCTGCTCAAGTGAGCAGCAAGGTGCCCCCATGGTGGAAGAAGGCCACGCCCACTGCTCCTGCTGGTGTTGCTTTCCTTTCTGCCGGGCTGCCTGAACCTCCCAGTAAACTCCTGGCTGCCCCCACTACTGCTTCTGGAAGATTGTCCTCGAAGAAGGGAAAGAACAAGGGACTAAAAGGCTTTTGCATCCCTCCCGTTTCCATGGGCTGAGCTGCACCTGCTCTGGCCATAGCAATGGCAGAGTTGAGGGCAGCTGGACTCTAGCCCAGTTTTTACCAGCAATTCATTGTGTGACCTTGGGCATCCTTTCTAAGCCTCCTTTCCATCATCTGTAAAGTAAAGGGTTTAGACTAGATCATCTCTCAAGTCTAGCTGTAACGTCTAAATGATGGTGAAACCGCTTACCTCAGACTGGGACTCGAACCCGTGTGGCTGGGACTTGAACTTGGCCAAAACCCTGCTTGGGGCTTGAACCCATGTGGCTGGGACGCGAACCCAGCCAAACCCACAGTACCTGGTCTCAGGACCTAATGAAGCTCAGGTTCTTGTTGTCTCATCACAGACAGAATTCAGTGAGAGACAAAGTGATAGGTAAGTGGATTTAATTCAGATACAGAGAGACGCACACTCCACAGAGTGTGGGCCATTGCAGAGGGTGAATGCAGCCGTGAGATTTGCTATGGTTAGTTTTCACAGGCTGGGCAATTTCATATGCTAATGAGTGGGAGGATTATTCCAACTATTTTGGGGGGGTGGAGACTTCCAGGGTTTGGGCCACCGCCCACTCCTGGGTCTTTCAGCAGCGCTGTGGCACTGTCAGGGCTTGTTGACTGAGGGTTAAGGTCTAGGCTTGTCTGCCATCTTGGTCCCATTTGATTCTAATCGGTGTTCGCTGTGTCCTCGGGCTAGATCATTCTTTCTAAAGTTGTGCCCTGCCTCTTTCCCTTCTGTCACAATGGCATGCACTGGATTTCCATCCATTTGTTCATTCCTGGCACTTCTCCCTGTGTTTCGCTTGTTTGCTAGCCGTCCGCCTTACTCCACGCCGGTTACACGAGGGAAGGGGTTTTGTTTGCTTTGTTCACTGCCGTATTTCTGCCACCTCCAAGAGGGCATGATGGAGGGTGGGAGCTTGCATTTGACTGAGTCATGGCGGGAAACCGAAGGCTGCAGGACCCCTCGGAGACAAGGCAAGGAGGACTGAGGAGTACCCAGGGCTCACCACAGGGTAGGGGTGGGCCTAAGGAAGTGTGGCCGAACTGCGGCAGGAGAGGACGATGGGGGAGGAGAGCGGAGGCCTGTGGCTGGGGAAGCAGCAGCGTCGTCCTGTGTCCCCACAGGGAAGTGAGTGGGGAGTAGAGACCCCCGCTCTTTCTCCTCCTGCTTCTAACCTCAGGCCACAGCATCCTATTGGCTGAATCCAAGCAGAAGCCAGAGAGCAAGAGAGTTGCCTGACACAGTCCTTAGGGGTCAGGATCCCGGGCACAGACAGGGTGAGAAAGGGCAGACTTGGATCTGGAGGGGGATATATGGCGGCCACTCACCCTGCGGTAAACACTGAGCACCTGCTCCGTGTCAGAGTTTGCACACTGGAGACACGACTGTGATGCGAACGCCGGCAAAGCAACGGCTCTGTCTGCCCCAAGGCAGCTCCAGCACACCTTGCCTGGGTCTGAAAAGAGCTCCCCCCACCGCCCCCCTCGCCCCGCCTCCGCCACCCCGGGACACACACACA